>JAUUEG010126626.1:0-16509 GCA_032361445.1 Panulirus gracilis | reverse complement strand
ACCTCCAATTTGGTCTCCCACTTCTCCTCATTCCCTCCACCTCTGACACATATATCCTCTTGGTCAATCTTTCCTCATTCGTTCTCTCCATGAGACCAAACCATTTCAAAACAACCTCTTCTGCTCTCTCAAACACACTCTTTTTATTACCACACATCTCTCTTACCCTATTATCACTTACTCGATCAAACCACCACACGCCACATATTGTCCTCAAACATCTCATTTCCAGCACATCCACCCTCCTCCGCTCATCTCTATCTATACCCCATGCCTTCTAACCATATAACATTGTTTTTTTTCATGCTTGTTCACCTTCTTCCATGTTTGTGAGGTAATGCCAGGAACAGATGAAAAAAGGCTTCATTTTGCTCATCCATTCTACAGTTGTCATGTAATGCACCAAAAACATAGTCTCTTATTCATAACCAGGTCCCATAGACCTTACCATGGTTTACACTGGCTTCTTCACATACCCTGGTTCAGTCCACTATGTTGATCCCTGTAAACCACATTGCTCCAATTCACTCTATCCAGTGCACACTTTCACCTTCCTGCATGTTCTGACCCGTACCACTCAAATCTTATTCACTCCATCATTTCATCTCTATAGTTTGGTTCCCCCTTCTCCTTGTCCCCCTCCACTTTTGACACAAATCCTCATTGTCAACCTCTCCTCACTCATTCTTTCCACATGTCCAAACCATTTCGGCATACCCTCTTCAGCTTTCTCAATCAAACTGTTCCTATTACCACACCTCTCTCTTACCCCATAATTACTTAATCAACTCTCCTCACACCACATATTGTCCTTAAACAATTAAATTCCAATATATCCACCCCCTTTGAAACATTCTCATCTGTAGCCCTTGCCTCCCAACCATACAACACTGTTGTGACTACAATACTTTCAAATGTAACATTTTCACCCTTCTAGATAGCAACCTTCCTTCAATACATTCCTTAATGGTCCCACAACCTTTGCCCTCCATCACCCACCCTACGACTCATCTCTGTTTCCATGGTTTTCTTTGCTGCCATGTCCATTTTCTGGTATCAAAACAATTTACTTCCTCCCAAGTTTTCTCCATTCAAACTCACACCCAACTGATCTGTCTCTTCATACTGCAAAACCTAATAACCTTTCTTTTATGTATTTTTATACAACTTCCTCCTTTCTCTCATTCTCCCATGTCATCAGCAAACAATTGACTCACCAGGCCTCCTCATCCCCTACTGACAGGATACATGCTCCTTTCTCGAAGAATATTTTATTCAACTCCCTCACCAACCTGTAAGTAAGTTAAATAGCCATGGTAACATCACACACTATTGTTGCACACCCATCTTCACCTGGAACCACACATCCTCCTCTTTACGTACTTGCACACTTGCTTCACTGCTTCTAAAAGCTTCCCTTCCACACCATATATTTATAAAATCTTCTACAAAGCATCTCTATCATTCCTATCATACATTTTTTCCAGATTCATAAATGCCACATATGAATCCTTCTGTTTCTGTATTCCTCACACATGTTCTTCAAAGCAATCACCTAAACTACACATCCTTAACCACTCCTGAAACCACATTGTTCCTCCCAAGTCTGATGCTCTTTGCATGTCAGCTCCTCCATTATCATTCTGTTTTACCACCTTCTCAATTACTATTTATCCATACAACTTACCAGGTACACACCTTTTTCCCCCTTGTCATATACAATGGCACTCTACATGCATTCTGCCAATCCTTAGGCACCTCACCATAATTCATACATACACTGAAAATCCCAACCAATCAATCAATGGAATCTTTGAACAATAGAAGCGACTTAAATTGGAGGAACATGACGTGGGGCATTATTTATTCCCCTAAAAAAGTGATAGTAGTGCTCCAACAGATAAAATATTTTGCAAAATTAAGTAAAGACCAGTATAAATCAACAGAACCTAAGAAAACCTCAAATTTTTTTACTAAGATTGTGAGAGGAAGCTTTCATAGGCTCACATATTTTCTCAGATCATCATAACCCTCCCAACTATCATTATCTATTATCATAAGAAAAAATAATGATGGAAATCACATTTCCCTACCTAAATCACTTCTGCTAAATTCATTGATATGCATTTCATCCAAATGCATAAGTTATTTCTTTGTTGCCCCTAAACAGGAACTTCACCTACATTGCTTGGCCTTTGATATTAGTTTGTGCAGCCTAAAGAGCTTTCTTTTCAGGTTTAATTTTGGGAACATTAGTTGGGTAAGCCTGTCAATTTTTCCCCTTACAGTTTGGTGGGGACTAAAAACCTTTTCTGTGATAGATGGGTTACAGACTTATAAAATGGGATCAGGAGTCCCTTTGATAAACACTGAAGTTTAGGTTGGGCTAGGTAAGTTATGGTTTTATGTTTCGGAATGATATCCAACTAGTGTTATTTAAACTTTTTACCCTCGATCAGTTAAGTTATGGCTTTGTTAGATTACGTAGAAATATCCCACTAATGCTATCTGAACTTTTTACTGATTATTGCCCTCTAAAATGCATAGAATTAAGTCCTTTCCTTTCACTATTTTCACACATTTGGTCATGGCATGTTTTTTGCATTTCTATCTGAAAATAATGAAAATTGTATATGGTATGTTGCATCATATTTCATTGTAATGTGATAAATAATCTATAGATTTTTCATAGTGTAGGTACATTGATGGTAACACATGAAGCATGTCCAAAATGTTCTTTTGGGAAATATACTGTACAGTGTTGTGTGAAGTTGGGACAGTCTAGTCAAGCCAAGTCTCCCACACTGAGCAGAAGACTCAATCAGTTGAAGTGTTCCATCAAGGTACATATATCTCCTGTATAACAACTATTCAGCACTTACAAAGCAAGTGCATTGAGTATCATTGTCAGACATAATATTTCAACAATAATGATTAAGTTTTTTGCATGCAGTCATAGTGCATATATCAACGAATTTTATATATGTGAGTGCAGTTTAGCTCATGGTTAACTATATATGCGTTTTCATATTCTTGGAGACATTTCTAGTTAATTTTGAGTATGAATCTGATGATGTTACAGATATGAATTTTCAATATTACATGTCAGCCACTAGCTGCCTTAAGGCAGAATCCTAATGTTTGTAATATTGTAAAATGGCCTATTATTATTATCACTTTATCAGATCTTGGTGATTTCTGCCTTCTGCATCTGCATCTCTACTTATGTGTAAATACATTTACAGATGTGATCTACTTGATAGATCAAACCTTACCATATACCTTATAGTTTGGCTCTCTTGTCATGATATATTATTGTGGGACAGTGCTCTTCCAATCCTCAAATCCTGTAGAAATGCGGCTGTTATCAGATTTAGACCCCATGTGACATTGTGTAATTAAGACAAGGAACTGCATTCCATTATATTTGACAGTGATCCTCAAAGCATAGTCCTCACATATATTGGATCACTGTGACTTGAATACATCTCTCTCTATCTCTCCCTCTTTCTCCCTTAATAATGATCATTAATTGCAGAAGACTAACCAGATTTAAGGGTTCTCTGCAGTACAAAACAAAATACAGAAAAAGTGGACCAAGACCTACCCCTTTGTACAGTAATGTGTACATTTACAGAACTCACTAGTGAGACAGCAAAATAGAACGAAGTAGATTTACATATGTTGAGTGGTGCATAATGTATCAAAACTATACCTTTCAAGTGCAACATGTGCCAGTGGATACATAGTTGTGAGACAAGGGCAAAAGGGAAGTTGAGCGACATGCTCAAAGTGAAGCTTATGAGGCCAAAATGAAGGCATTGCAGCCACAGACTAATCTCAGCTTCATTCCTCAATCTCAGTTCTGGGTATACATTAGAATATTAGTGTCCTTAGTATTTGTTTTGGTATGTACACCTTAAAGTCACACATATACAATGGGCAACCTGATTTCCTTACGTTTTAATTTACTACTGCCAGCATTTATGGTAAACAAAATGCTGGGTGAAGGGTTCTGCTTTTAAAAGCTATGATTTAAAAGTTATGATAGGTGATTTGAAAGATATTGTACATGTAATTATTTGTTTTCATTGATGTGACTTAACAACAGCAGTTTTCAATTGGTCTCCGTTCATACTTAGGAATTTAATTATCAAAGTTGCATTTGCTTCCAGATGTATTGATTTTTCCTGACTTCTGCTGCAAGATTTTTCTTTGTTTTAGGTTACCAAAGACGAACTGAAAGTTACCAACTTTTTGTTACAGAAAAACTTTTCCCTTGAACTGTCTGATCACTTGAGACTGGTGTTTCCAACACCTTTCTAGACAGGAGATGCTCCCTCTGAAGATTTAGTAATAAAGAGACATCATTTGATGAATTCCTAGAGATATCTTTTACAGAAAATTGTGGTAACTTCTGGTTGTAATATCATTAATTTCTGGTGACACATTAGTACATAATGCTAAATAAATACAAATCAACATTAACCTCAATATGACTAGTTTATGAAAAAATTTAAATGTTTTTTAATTTTTTTGCCAACTGAAAAGGCCAGTCCTCCTGAGCCCAAAAACAGTTAACATCATGGTGAACATATGCTTACTATTTTTCCCATGTAGCAATAAGGGTATAGTAAGGGATTTCATTGCTGCCAGAGTTATGATTGCCTGAACACCGCAGATACAGTAAATTGTTAATTTTCTTTTTCTTTTACAATGGAGACTCCAGTCACAGACAAAAGTCCACATCAAGGCTGTGCCTTGATTGAAATATGGAGAGGTTAATGAAAGGAAAAAGAGGAGACAAAGAAAAGTATTTACAAATTTTGAAGGAAGTCAAAAACCTGTCTATTAAAATGTGCCAGGTCATAGTTACTGGGAGAAACATGAGAGAGTAGAGAGTCCCAAAGCTTCAAGATGTAGTGAAAGAAATATTTATCAAAACCACTCTCTTGCGTTGGCAACAGCAACCACGTGGTCTAGCTAGTGGCAAGGACACACAAGCAGCCAGCTCTTGGGAGCAAAAACCAAAGTAATACCTATGGAAGAGGGAAAGTGAACCAGCTTTGCGGCGTAGAGCAAAGGGGTTTAGTTTGGAAGTTAGCCTGGGGTAGTATATAAGTTGAATCACTTTCCATTCAACATATCAAGCAAACATACAGAACTAGAATCACCCCAGATGTGAGAGCAGCACTCCATACAGTTAGGAATCAATCCCTTGTATAAACAGAGCAACTGTTCAGAGGAGAAGTTTCGACATCTAAACAGGACACCCAGTCATTTTGAAGCAGACATAGCTATTCCTGTAATGTGGGGTTTCCAAGAAAGAGTGGATGTTACAGTAACACCAAGTATGTTCACTGAGTCAAGAGGTGGACTTACAGAGCCATCAAAGGAAAGACAAGAGTTGTGAAGAGTTTTCAAAAGAGAGATGGGTAGAAATTGGGTCTAGGAGGCATTAAACTTAACAAGATGCCATAATCTATCAAAAGCCATAGATATGTCAAGGCAACTTTACATGACTCCAAAAAGCTTTCAAGGATGATGACCAGATATTACTAAGATAAGAAAGAATATCACCAGTGGATCTTGCCTCACTAAAACAGTACCAGTGATCAGTGAGAAGATTGTGATTTTCGAGGTGTTTAAGGATATTGGAGTTGAGAAGGGATTCGGATACATTAGAAATGGTAGATGTCAAAGCAATAGGAAAACAGTTAGAGGGGTCAGAACTGTCACCCTTCTTAGGGATGGGATGTATCAATGCAAGTTTCCAAGGAGACACAAATGTTTTGGATTTTAAACAAAAATGGAACAGATGAGCAAGTAGGGGTGCAAGTTCAGAAGCACGCTCTTTCAGTACATTGGAATGGATGCCATCAGGACCATTGGCCTTGCTTGTGTCCAGAGAAAGAAGCACTTTTCAGACAGTCCAAAAAGAGAGCATGGGAAGGGGCATAGGATTCGTAAGGGGAGCATCATGGGGTGAATGAATGTTAGTCATCCAAAGTGGAGTCAAGGGAGAAATGGGAAGCAAAGACAGTTCTTTGTCTATGGGAGAGATTGCTAAAGTACTGTCAAAATGGAAAAGTGAAGGAAAGGTAGAGCAACAGAAGTTGTTAAAGATGCCTTTTGCTAAAGACCAGAAAGACCTATCAGTGGATGATGAGGAGAGGTTATCGCACTTCCTTTGAATAAAGGAATACTTTGCCTCACAGATAACATGCTTGCAGTGATAACAAGCAGTGATAAAAGCTGAATGGAAGCCAGATGAATGAGAATTTTTCCAAGTGAGATATGCCTGATCCCTTGTCTGAACGGCCTCAGAACAGGAATGTTTGAACCATGGATTGGAGGAAGAGGTCATCTTGGAGGAAGAGGGGATAAATGCTTCCATTCTGCAAAAATAATCTATGCCATGCATTTGGTGGAGACAGAAGCATCACCACATAAGAGACAGTAATTTACCTAAGGAAAGTCAGAGAAGAGGTTACATAACTTATTCCACTCAGCTTTGTTGAGGTGCCAGTATTTACACTTAGAACGGCCTGCTAAGGAGAGAAGTGCCTTTAAAATAGATGAATTTATGGTGTAATTAGATGATCCAATTTGGGGTGATATTGTGTATTTACAGCAGGATGGACTAGGGGTGAAAAACAAATCCATAATATTAGGAGAGTGGTCACAGCAGTAAGGAATATGGATACGGTGGGAGATATTTTGCTCTAAATCATTGAGAATGGAGAACGTGAGGGCTTCAATCCTTCAACCATCCGTATGGGAGGAATTCCACCATTCCCTACGTTGAACATTGAAATCCCCGAGGCAGAGGATCTCGGCTTGCAGATGAGAGGATGTCACAGTCTCATGGCAGGAGTTTACATAGTTGAAGGATGCAGAATTTGTAGAATTAGGAGAGCAAAAGGTGAATCAGAGGAAAAGTGCAGTAGTATGGAGACAGACCTTGAGCTACATAAAACATCGAAGTTTGGGGACTCGAGGTCCTTAAGGCATGTAACAGGTGTGTTGATATTGGAATAAGCACAAACACCACCTCTGAACTGGAATCGTTAGATATGAAAAGGGACTAGTCAGGAAATCATCAGACAACTGTGTCTCAGAGAGAAGTAAGATATCAGGACAGATGGTGTTCAACTGAGGATGGGTTACTAGAGAGAGATCATGAATGTTGGTATAGTAAATAGAAGTTGCATATCAGATGCATCCACTCTATTACACTTTCTCTTCCATCCACTCCAGGTATGTTTTCTACCTTCCACCTCATTATTGCCCTTCTTAACTCCCTTTCTGCAAAATGCCCTTATACTTGTATGATCTTCCTTCCATTCTCCATATCCATGCATGTAACAACTACTGCCACCCCTTCTCTGATATTCATCAGTTCTTCAAAATATTTTGTCAATCTTTCTTTAAGTTCCTCCTTTTGATTTAGCAACTTCCCCTCCTTACTTCCCACATTAACATTTCTGTTCTTACATCCATCTTTCTTTTTTTACATCCTTCCTGTACAATATCTTATTTTCTCAAAACTTTTCTCTCACTTCCTTCCAAAATCTTTATCTACTCTATCTCTGCTTTCCTCCATCAGCTTTTTAACATTACGCTTACACATTGCTTTTCCCTCCTCTTATGCTTAACTTCCACTGGTACATTCCCTTCAAGCAATCTACCACATGCCTTTTTCTTCTCCTTCGCAGCATTTCTAATCTCTTCCATCCATCATGCATTGCCCTATATTTTCCTATATCTCAAGATCTTATATCCAACTACTAATTTTAAACCTTTAATAGTATTTCTCTAAACATCTTAAACAACTCATTCATTGCATTGACCATAGGGTCAATACACTTCAATCCAAGCTTTCAGTTACCTTCCTCCCAAACTCCTTCCCTACATTTTTTCTGATTCATCTTCTTACAAAATGGTCAGAGTCTCCAAAGAATCCTCTCACAACTCTACCATCTAGCACAGCCTTTCTCAATCTTTCATCCATTGCCACATAGTCATTTAAAGCCTTTTGCTTTTCTCTTCCATCATTCCTCATCCATGTATACCTGTGGATCATCTTGTGCTGAAAAACGGTGTTTGCAAGGAATAAGCCCCTCTCAGTACAAACATCCACAAGATAACTTCCATTCTCATTTTCTTTGGGCACTACCCATTTACCAACTATCTCGCCAAATTCATCACATCCCAATGCTACACTCAAATCACCCATTACAAACACATTTCTCTCACTCTGAAGACCATTCATAAGCCATTCAAATTTCTCCAAAAATGCTTCATTTCATTCTTACTTTGTAGTCTTCATATTCACAGGTACATTTACTCATACCTGTGCATACTTCACAATTCCAAACTTTCCTTTCACCCACACTATTCCTGATCCATTCTACCCATGCTCTGTAACAGCTTTCCACACTCTTGGTAATAGCAAAGTTGCACATCCCTCTTTCCCTTTTCCCTGAAAATTTTCATTAATTCCCATCCATATCACTCATCCTTTCACACCCTCACATAACTTGCATTCATTGTCTCCATTTCCACTCCATACACCCTGCCCAAGGATATGGGTTTCCACAATCCCAAGCACTTACTAGTTATAACATCTAAACTTCTCCACAAGCTCATACATTACAATGCACAAGAAAGGCACCTGTCCCATGCAGGTAAGCAGGAGGAGATGTAAGGATGCATCCAACGTATTGCTATGCACAGCAGAGGTACACACTATGTGCAAGTATTAGTAGACAGGTGGATGCATCCAGTCATCCCATTTACATTCAGCGTCATCACCCTCAATCGGTCGTCTCAGCCAGTGGACAACTCCAGTGCAGTGTTTCCTGAGGCAACAGGGTTCAAAAATTATCTAAAAACTATAAAAATCCCAGCAAATCTCAGGTGTTTGTCTGTATTTACAAAGATTGCCCTGACAGATATGGACAATGCCTTCCTCCTCGGTTCCACCTCAAAGGTCATTATATGAAGGCAGGATGAGATCTGGATACTCTAGAAAACTAGAGTATCCCCTTGAGGTACTGAAACTTGAAATTTTTTCCCAATTTTGTGTCTATTCAAAGCAGCAACACCTCCTTACCTCATTGGTTACAATACTGCTGCTGCACAGTATATGTACAATACAGGGAAAGACTTCTACACTCATGCAGCCCCATCTGAACACTCTATGCCAATAAGTACCCTGTTAAGCCTTTGCAAACTGCCAATATTCATGGGCATATTGGTTATATCAATTTATCACCCTAACACTGAACCAATACTTCTTAACATCCTTTTCAACTAGCATTATGCTCAGCTTTATGATATGGACTGTGGTTACTCTTGTGCTGCATCTTTTGAGCTGTTCACTATCAGTATCATCCAGGTGATTTAAGAAGTTTAAGGCTGTTCTCAGGTCCCCCATTCTCCTTTCCTTCCCTCCTCTCCTCCACGGCAGACTGCTTTGTAGTGCTCAGCTTCTCATTATAATAGCTCAATCCTATTAATTCAGGTACAGGTACCAACTTAGGTGTACTTCTCTGCAACCTTTCAATCAGATCTTTGTGCTTCTTCAGGTGCTGTGACTAGACTTGTGAGGCATAATCAAATTTTGCTCTGATGTACAAGTCAACAGTTTACTGATCATGTATTTGTCCATATACTTGAATGTAATTCATATATCTACCAGCAGAAAGTTTGCATCTTTCACACTTCTCTTAATATGTAACTCTGGCAATAGATTAGGCACAATACTAACCCTTACATCTCTCATCCTCATAGTCCTGTAATCTTTTCCTATTAAGTAATAATTGCACCAAAGTCTTCTTTCACACTGTCCCATCCTCATTCCCTTGCACTAACTTGGACTGAATCTCATCGTCCATTTATCAGACCCACTTGAAGATTGTCCAGGTCCCCCAGTAAGATGATGCAATCATTACAATTCTTTATTTTTCTTATGACCTTGACATCATCTGTAAGCATGTTTAGATACAATCCCAGACCATCTGGTAAGCCATTCCCATACACAAAAATATCAGTGTATCTAAGACCATACCCTACAGCAAGCCACTTGTAACCCCACCCAACTTCAAGGATGCACCTCTTACTTTGTGTTCTTTGCTCCCTGCCAGTGAGGTATTCTATCCAGTGAAGAAGCCCACCCCATATTTCTGCCTGTAGATTTGACTTTCTTAACAACCTCTGATAGAAACAAGGTCTAAGATTTTCAGCAGTCTCCAAAAACACAGTCTACCAATCCCTCTCTTTGATCTAAGATGGAGTTCACCCTGTCATAGAGGTCTATCTATCTATTTATATCTGTCTATATCTCTGACACCTGTTCCAATTGGAACTCCCTCAAAGGGGTGGCCATGGCAACAGAGTCTCCATAACTAAAGAACTCCAGTGCTGCTTCTTAGCCTTCAGTGCATAACCCTTAACAGGCCACTGGCAGGGGGCAACTCTAGTGCAGTGTTTGCAAAGGCTCCTATCTAATGTTCCTAATTACTTCTAACTAATGTTCCTACTTACTACTTCTACCTAATGTTTCTACTTAATAATCCTGCCTAAATGTTCCTACCTACTACTTCTACATAATGCTCCTACCATTTTGACAAAAGGCAGGGCTAGTGCACAGTGCTCACTGCAAGAAAATCTAGAGTTATAAAGAATGAGCTGTGTGAGTTAAGTGTTTTTCAAGCCTTACATATGACAAGGGGATTCTGTATGTTCATGGACAAAATACCGATAGTCCACATGTTAGTGAGACAGAAAGAAAAGACAGCAACCTGGGTCAGAGGAGTGCAAATTGACAACCAGTGAAGTGGATGCCCAGCATTTTACTTATGCATTACCTCCTTTCCCTAAAACCATGTCGCTCCACAGTTAGGAAATTTCTAGTTTGCGAGCAGACATTCATTTACATCCTGATTATCTTTCAAATGTTTTAAAAACCATACTTGTCAGTGAGGATGGCTTGTAGTTCAGTAAAAATTCCAAATCACATTTCATATCTATAGGCACATTTGTCCTCTCCCACATCTTTGTAACAACCCCTTCTTATATTAACTTAATGAAAAATATTTCTAATGGTCTCGCAAATGACTGCACATTCTTTCAGCACATATGGTGATCCTTCATTGAGACTATGGGCTTAATATGGTATTAATTGTTCTAATAGCTTATGTCATTTCTATCACTTACTATACGTTCCAAGATTTCATCCCTCTACTACTTTGGTAATACTTGTGTGCAAGATCCTCCACAGAGAAAACATGCACATTTTCTAGATCCTCCTCCTTACATATAGGCACAACATTTGCCCTCTTTCATATCTTTAGAACCACCCCTTTCTCTAATGACTTACAGAATAATATTGCAAGTGGTCTAACAAGTGCCTCTGCACACTATTTCAGCACATATGGGGATTTTTCATCAGGATCATGGGCACTGTATGGTATAAGTTGTTCTACTAGCCTGATTATGTCACTTGCATCACTTTCTATATATTCCAGGATGTATTAACTTCCACCTTGGTAATGCTGGCGTATTACTGAACTCCAGAGTGAAAACACATCTGAATTCATAAGTCAACTCTTCACATTTCCTTGTCATCCTCAAGAATTCTTCCCTCCTCCTCCCTTACCCTAATTAGCTGCTCTTTAATCAAGAGGTTGTTCCTGTTGAACTTAAGGAAAAGTTTTAGATAATCGTTTTCTTCTTCTACAATACTGTTTTCAAAATCTCTTGCTGCTTCCTCATTACTTGGTGATACTCATTCCTTGCTCTCCTGTATCTTTCATAAGCTGGCTTGCTGCAGAGCCTTTTATATTTCCTCCACGGTACATCCCTGTGCCCTCTCATTTCATTATATCTCCCTCCATTTTGATTCTCCTCTTCTACTGGCCACTAGAGGTACCCATAATCTGACCCCTTCAGTGCAGGTTTCACAGATCCTTCCATAGCTCTGGTCCATACTCTTATTACAGAACTCTCTCTCCTAAGCAATACTCTCAAAGAATCTCATAATTTCCATGCAGCTGCCATGACCATACTTCCTGTTCCAATGCCCTATCTGATCTCCCTCACACCTCTGCTCCCACGTATTCAAAAATGAGCTCTACATGTTCACTTTTTCTAATCGAGTCATAATACTTCATGTGTTCCATTTTGGTATAGAGTGTGTGTGAAGATAAGTTGAGATGGTGTGTCATCCTCCCTGTTCTCATATACTCTGTGGCATGTTGATGCAGGAAGTTCTGTGCACTTTCAAGAAATCTGTATCTCCATGACTTAGAGTCTCCATGGAAATCTGAATTCTCCCTGTCTATTTCTCTGTAAATGAAATCTCCTATTAATAAGTACTTTACCATCTCCAAGGAGGAAATGCCTCATTGCTTCCTTCACCTCCTTTACTGTCCCTTCATTATTCTCTCCATACACATATTTTGGACCACTGAAGTTCTTTGGAAGATTGTAAACTAACAGTATTATCATACAATTCCTATCCAAAGAAATTACCCTTTATGAACTATAGAATACTGATACTTCATATTTCCTGAAATTTAACAAAATCTATCAAGAGTGGTAGTCCCCCATTCTTTTTTTTCATTCTTTTCTGTGCCTCTATTCTTCTTTGTGTGTGTCTTTTTGTCCATCTGCTTGTCTCTCTATCTATCTGTATAGGAAGAAGAGGTACAAGAAGAGGTAAATCACAGAAGAAATTAATAGATTTAAAGAGCAAAATCATTTGAGCTAGGGAATATTTCAGACAAAGTATGACTGGGGACTGTAATGGAAGTATTTTGTGACCAGAGTTAGCATCAAAAGAGACACTGTAAAGTTAAAAATTAAGAAGTACTTTCATGAGTGTGGAAACCAATGTTTAACATAACAGGCATGGGTTGAGGATGCATAATCACCTCTATGTACAATATAGGAAGAGAGTTCTATACTCATAGGGGTTCATCTCTTGAACATTCTAAACCATTAAGTAGTCTTCTAAATTTCTGTCAAGTGCTGGCCTTAACCATTACCTTGTTTAGTCTATTCCAACGATCCACCACCCTTACATCAGAACAGTATCTTTTTATATCCTTTGTACCTATCTTCTTCTCCAGCTTCATCATAGCCTCAGATTACTCTGGCATTGCATCTTAGGAAGAATTGTCCACTAGTGATGCCATCCAACTGATAAGAAACTAGAAGACTGTAATATGTTACCAACTTCTCGCTTCCATGGTAAACCAATGTGTAACCCTCAGCCACTCATTTTAGCCCAGCTTTCTTCATTCAGGTGCCATATTTGTCCATTCTCTGGACTCATTCAATCAGATCTTTGTACATGTGCTTCTCTAAGTAAGGTCACCAAACCTGAGAGGCATAATCCAGTTTTGGTCTAAAATATGTTGTGAAGAGCTTACCAAATATATTCTCATCCATATACCTACATGTGATCCTATTTGCCAGCTGACAGTTCGCCCCTTTCACAAATCTCCTTGATATGCAACTCTGGTGAGAGGTCCCTTAATTCTCTTTCCCACACAGATTCCAATATGTTATTTCCCACTGAGTAATAACTGCACCAAAGCTTTCTTTCACTGTGTACTTCCCTCATTGCATTTACACAGATAAAATTTAATCTACCACTCATCAAACTAAATCTAAAGGCTGTCCAGGTCCCTCTGTAAGCTTCTGCAATCATAATGACTTCTTATTCTCTTATGACCTGAGTACCATCTGCAAACATGTATAGATAAGAGTCTGGTACATCGGGATAGTTATTCAAACACTTCAAGAATAGCAATGCCCAAGGCCAAGCCCAGTGGTCCACTAATGTTGTTCCCAACCCACTTCAAGAATCCTTCTCTTACCAGCATCCTTTCCTCCCTTCCACAATGGTAATATTCTGTCCAGTGAAGGAGTCTACTCCTTACTCCTGCCTGTAACTCTTGCCTCTTGATCAACCTACCATGTCATATGGTCAAAAGCTTCTTGGCAGTTATGGATAACACAGTCTACTCATCCACTTCTTTCATCTATGCTGGAGCTCACCTTGTAACAGAATTCTAAGATATCTGTGATGCATGAACCTTCTTTCTATGAATCCATATTGTCTCTCAGTTAGGTAGTTTCTCTTTTGCAAGTAGCCACTCTCTATTATCTGATCATCTTTTCCATTGTTTCACAGACCATACTTGTAAGTGAAATCAACATATACAACCACATCTGCTGTTTTCCATGTCTTTAAAACTGTACCTTCCTTATGTGACCTACTGTACAATACTTTGAGTGGCTAGGCCTTCAAAAATTCCTTCAGCACATATGAGGGGACTTTTTCAGAACCATAAGCTTGATATGGGTCAAGTTATTTTAATAGCCTGATTATGTCATTTCTATCAATTTCTACACTTTCAAGACTTCTTCCCCCTCTTACCTTCCTACACTAGGGGCAGTACTGTCCTCCACTGTGAAAACAACTAAGCCTACAATTCATTTTCAAAAATATTTCTTCATCTCCAAGAATTCTTCCTTCTGAGTCTCATAGCATGACTAGCTGCTCTTTAACTAAAAATCTTTTCCTAATAAACTTATGGAAAATTTTGGTTTGTCTTTTGTTTTGTAAAAACTACTCTCTTCAAAGTCTCTTTGCTCCTCCTCCCATACTTTTCAAGTACTCGTTTCTCGCATGCTTGAATCTTTCATATGCTGGCTGGCTGCAGGGTCATCTGTACCTTCTACATAGTACAATTAACAGCTCTTTCACTTTTTTGCATGCTTTGTTGACTCGTCCCTCTCCTTTTCAATCTTCCACCATTATTAACATCCAAAGGTACCCAAGTTTGACTCCATTGTGGTTTCACAAAACCTTCTATAGAACTGGTTTGTTCTCTTGTTATTGAACTCCCTCTCCCCAAGAATGTAATCAGCTCTATGTAGCTGCACAAATGTATTTCCTCTTTAAGTCTTTTCCTCCACTTAGATCCACTTCTTGTGTTCTCTTCAACCACAGTAATAATCAAGTACTACTTCATCATTTCTTCCAAATGGTGAATCATATTTAATATCTTCTATCCTCAAGCTAGAGGGGTGCCCTGTATGACTAAAGCTCGAAAAGTGATGCTTCAATCTTACAACAGCTGAGAATTTGGGTACAGGTTTGGATAACATCACTCTGTAGTTGTGACAAATTTAAAAAGAAAAATATTTTCCTTCATATTTCTCAAGTAAAAAATAGTTTTTCTTTTATAATAAACAATTTCAAGATGTTTCAAGGTATCTTTTTATTCACAATGAGCTTTATGATGAAATAAAATATTTCACCCACTGGTGGTAAGCTTCACCCAAAGTTTGAGCTCAACAGGGTTTGTTCACAGTTTAACCCATTTTTCCCACCTCCAAAGTAAGTGCAGCCATTTCAGTACATTTGCCAAGAAAAATAATGGCACTTGGGAATGGGGAATCACAGGAAGATGCTTTTAGTATAGATGTGAAATTAGAATTGCTTAGATGGTTTGATGTACGTGAGATATACATGGTGCTGGTGAGATATACATGGCTATAGCCAAGTGCACCACCACCTCACTCCTTATCATTAATTTTGGGAAGTTTTCATTAAATTTATACTATAAAAAAATGGTCCTGTCTTCCTTCTATCTGTAAACACACTGAGAAGGACGCCAGATACACAACTTAACCCCATACACAGCTGCCAATAATTCATCCATTTCCTAAATATAAATTGTTGGCTTCTGGAGTGATATATCATTGAATAATAAGGTATCAATGAGTGGCAAGGTTGTGCCAGGAAAATGGGAGGCACAAAGAAGCAAAATGGCAGGAATGAGAGATTATACCACTGAAGAATGCCATTTCACAGTTCTTTGACATTATGCGACAAGAGTTTGTTGTTGTCAGAGCATCTCTGTTCAGTGTACATCCAAGTCCAAAATCAATGACAAGCTAACCAGCAGCTCTTTTCCGCTCTACAGAAGTGAGCAGATGAGGGTCTAGAGGGCCTGAATCTGATGGTATCTTATTAAAAAACAGATGTGGGCTATGGTAAGTAGTTGTGGACTTTTCTGGTTCTTGTATCACTCGTTTTAGCAGCTTATGCATTTCCATTTCATAGATCCTGATTGCTCCATGTATACTCCGTACTTATGATTTCGATAAAGAAAATTAGTGCTTAGAAATGTAACTCTCCTTATAGACTGGGTTTCAATTGCTTATTTAATGATAAATCACTAAGCAACAGGTTTTACAGGAATGCAACCCCAGTGTTAAGTAAGGCTGTGCGTATTATGTGTAAAGACAAAATCTAGCAGAGATGACGTATCATCCTCCCTGATGTTTGTCTTTGAAATCCAAATTTTTCCATTGTATTTTCCTGTACATGAAATCTCCAACTGTCATGACTTTACCATCTCTGAGGGAGTGCCTTGCCACTTCCTTCACCATCCTTACTGTTTCTTCACTGAACTCAATATG
>JAUUEG010126516.1:0-10739 GCA_032361445.1 Panulirus gracilis | reverse complement strand
CTCCTCACTCCTCACCTCACCCACCTCACTCCTCACCTGACCCTCCTCACTCCTCACCTGACCCTCCTCAATGACAGTCGTGCTCTCCTCAGCGATCTTTAGATACTGACGTAAAAAAACCCTTCCCGAGCTGTCGACCTCAGCTCACATGACTTGCTCACACTGTCTGTAGTCGAGGTCTGAGTTGTCGTGTTCGTTAAACCCGTATTCAAGAACGATGCGACGGGCGGTCGACTCTGCGAGGCGACGAGGCTTCGCATCCGTCGTGTTCAGGAACGCGTGGAATGCGACGCAGGTCGAACGCTGGCTGGTTGGTTGGCTGGCTGGTTGGTTGACTGGCTGGTTGGCTGGCTGGTTGGTTGGCTGGTTGGCTGGCTGGCTGGCTGGCTGGCTGGCTGGCTGGCTGGCTGGTTGGCTGGTTGGTTGGTTGGTTATTCGGGGCTCTAAATCCATTCGGCTGCCGGGAGTCATTAGGGACCGTCAGGGTCAAATCATATACACACCCCACCACCTGAAGAAGAAGAAGTCACTGAACGTCTTCTTCGAGCGCTTGAGGATCGCTCTGAGGCCACACTCAACTCTCGCAGCGGCTGAGTTGGTCCACCCACGACAGATGTGAAACATGACCCGTCGGGAGCGCGGGGCGCGGGCGGGCGGGCGGGGCAGCAGGAGTGAGTGAGTGAGTGAGTGAGAGTACGAGTCTTGATCACAACTCCCTCATTCCTCAACCACTTCAGACGATGCCGAGAGCGAGCTGTTCTTCGAGAAGACGCACGCGCAGACAGGACGGTTAACAACCCTCCGGAATTCAGAACGCGACAAGAAGAAAGACCTTGTTACAAAAGCTGTAAAGACGTATTCTGAACGGCACCGGAGTCAGGGATAGATGAGGCTAACTAAAGAAGGAAGTGGTACAAATAATAATGCCGACAGGATACACGAGGGATGAAGCATTTGACCTTACGGGTATAGAATCCTCCACCTCCCCTTCTCTCTCCCCTCTTTCCCCATATACAAAAAGGCAATTACAAATAGGTGATCCCACACACACACACACACACACACACACACACACACACACACACCCCGAGCTACAGAAACTTAAAAGGGAAATTCACTCTTAATTGCGACACATGTATTTCATGTATTATAATGGGCACCAGGTGCTGTGTTTCCTCCCTCCATGTCATGGGCGTGGACTAGGCACGACACTTCCTTAATTGCTCCCCAGAGTTCTCATAGGAAAAAAAAGAAATGGAAAAAAAAATGGAAAATATGAATTCGTGTCTGTATGAATTGTCTCTGCCAGCAATCACCATACACACATCATTCTCGAAGTGGAAGAGAGGCTGAGATTCAAGATTTTTCCCCTAAGGAAACCTGACGCTACCTCAGCTTATGGAAGTCCTGAATCTTATAGCAGCTTTATGAGGAAACCCCCATATCCCATCCGTCCCGCGCCTCTCAGTCGCCTTGGTCCCTTGGGACAGAGGGGCGGTGGACGTGGTACAAAGAGTGAACTAATGGATACAAGATGGACCTATGGGGACAGAGAATGGCCCTTGGGTTTCATATGTTGCAGGTGGTTCCCCTAACCCACCTCCCCTCCCCATTTCAAAACACCCTCTTCTGCTCTCTCAACCACACTCTTTTTATTACCGCACATCTCTTTTATCCTTTCATTACTTACTCGATCAAACCACCTCACACCACATATTGTCCTCAAACATCTCATTTCCAACACATCCACCCTCCTCCGCACAACTCTATCTATAGCCCACGCCTCGCAACCATATAACATTGTTGGAACCACTATTCCTTCAAACATACCTATTTTTGCTCTCCGAGATAACGTTCTCGCCTTCCACACATTCTTCAACGCTCCCAGAACCTCCGCCCCCTTTCCCACCCTGTGACTCACTTTCGCTTCCATGGTTCCATCCGCTGCCAAATCCATTCCCAGATATTTGAAACACTTCATTTCCTTCAATTTTTCTCCATTCACTTTACCTCAAAATAGACTTCCCTCAACCCTACTGAACCTAATAACCTTGCTCTTCTTCACATTTACCCTCAGTTTTCTTCTTTCACACACTTTATCAAACTCAGTCACCAACTTCTGCAGTTTCTCACCCGAATCAGCCACCAGCGATGTATTTCCCATGTTTGTGAGGTAGTGCCAGGAACACACTAACACAACAGAATGGCCTTATTCATTCACGTCCATTGTAGCTGTTATGTATATTGCACCAAAACCCCAAGACCCCTTCTCACAGTCAGACCCTACAGACCTTCCTATGTCCTAGTTTGGTCCACTGTGCTTCGTATATCACATCGCTCCAATTTGCACATCCCTAGCACGTCTCATACCCTTATGCATGCATGTTCAGTCCCTAAACCTTGAAAGTATCATTCACCCTATCCTTGCACCTCCACCTTGGTTCCTCTCTTCCTTGTTCCATCCACTTTTGACATGTATACCTTTTGAGTCATCCTCTCTTCGCTCATCATTTCCTCGAGTACAAACCATTTCTGCGCATCATCTTCAGCTCTCTCAAACATAATGGTCTCCTCTTACCAGCACACACTTTTCTTCGTATTCCGTCAGCTCTTCTCACACCATATATTGTTGTCAGACATTTCATTCTGAACACATCCACCCTCCTTACATTTTCATCTAAGGCTCATACCTTGCACTTACACAGGACCTATGGAATTACTATACCATGGAACATAGCTATCTTTGCCCTTAAATAGGCAATGGCCTCTTTTTCCTTAAATTTCTCAATGTGCTCTAGACCTTTGCTGCTTTATGAACCCTATGGCTTTTTGCATCTGTTTCACTCACATCTCAATGTTTTCACCCATACATATTTGCATAATTGTACCTTAAAAAGAAGAAAAAATGGAAGATGTTGGATTGGAGCATACAATGATTCACTGTCCCTGCCAGTGGAAGGACCTTCTTGTTTTGAGTAGTCACACTGGTGTTGAGTCAGTGAAATTCAAAATACATTTATGAATAATCTCATTAATGATGGTTTTATAAAAAAAAAAAATCAAGTGAAGACATAAGAATTGAAAATCATCTAATTTCATTAAATTCATGCACAGTTTAAATATTTTGTGTTGTTACTGATAACTGATGAGGTATTTGCTCCCTCAGAATGCCTGTGACGACTCTGACAATCCTGCTGGTGAAGACTCTGAAGGTGACAACCCTGATGTCTGTGCTAATGACAAACCGTATGATCCTGATGGTGATGACCCTCCAGATGACAATCCTGATGGTTATGATGAAGACTGTGCCAGTAATAACCCTGTCAGCAATGCACCTATATCTGCTGTTTGTGGAAATGAACTTCCAGGATCAATGTTCTTAGTCATCTCTGAGGTGATGCGTCTGCTCATGGATGACAGTTATGAAACCCTCCCTATGGTTCCAAGAGGAATAAAGGAGAACGTCTATTTTGTTATTGAATACACCCGGAATGTGGACAGCAGGAGAGCTGGACTCAGTAGTGATTTTTATGATGACTGTGGTGCTTGGAAATCTAATGGTGGCAGTCCTAAGACCTTATTCGTGTGTGATGAAGACAAACACTTCATTAACATCTTTGACAAAAGGAAGGAAGGATTAGGTTACTGTTTGCCCAAGCAAGTGAAAAAGAAGAGAGTGTTCCTGCCTATGAAACCACAGCCTAAGCCTGACTGCATCTTGGAGGTACGGAGACATTACACAGTACTTAAAAGATGTCCAACCTACAAGAGGCGAGTAACATGGGCAGAGAATAGTGTGGCACCCCCCCGTGCCATTGTGGAATACATAGGCAAATATCCTAGATCTTATCCTCACAGTAACAAGTACACCACCACCAATTATTTGCAAACTGTATCACAAACAAAGGACACTTTACACAGTGCAGCAACATATTCTTCTGCAGCACAAGCCTATGCTGACTTCAATGGTGGTGGTGTTTTCTCCAATCGCCCAAGGAGCCTACGACACGTATGCAGTCTCAAACACAAAAAGAAAAACAGAGCTCAACAAAAGAGCCGCCAAGATGAAAATAAGCTGGCAAACTATGCAGACCACACCCAGCAAGTGGAAAGTCAGCTGGACCATCATTCCTTTGCAAAACAGGTGTTTAAGAACCAGGAGAAGGTGCCACTGATGATCACATATGCAGATGAACAGATTATGGATTTTAAAAGATCTTGTTATGCTGGGCCCCTTGGTCTCACCTCTGTTACTTCGTGCAATAAGACTTACAATCATAGCCCCAGGGATATGACAGTCAGTCGCTTTAAGCAGCCGACAGTGACCCAGAACATTACAGGTGAAACACCGATCCCTTTTGGGCCGCCATGGACACCTGGGATGGTGACCACCTCTGGATCACTTCCTAGCTCATATTCAAAGGAAACAGGAACTCCAGCATTCCCAGAACCTTTGGTTCCTGCTATCTCAAATCCTGTTGTGTTTGCTTCCAAAACCATAACGGCAAATTCTATACAACACATGTCGTTTGGGGAATGTCCAACAGAGCCTCAGCGGCAAGTATCAGATGAAAAACAGTCAGAAAGCAAGTTTGCTGTTTTTGATGTCAGTAATAAAGACAAGAACAGATTATCTGTTCAAGCTGAAGAAAGTGCCAATGCTAGTTTGCGTGTGACTCTTGGGTTGGATGTAAACACCTTAGATACTTACAGCTCTGGTACTGACATGAAAACAGTTACCAATAGAATTATGGCAGAAAATCCTTCAGAAAGATATAAGTTAAGCTTTTCCCACTATTCCATGCTTAAAGAGCGATCAGCATTAAATGGGTATGCTAGAGAGGCTTTTGATCTATTGCCATTTGAGGCAGACAACTGTCGTCTGCAGATGATAGGTAATAAGGGTAGAGACCGTTTTTTGACAAACAGGGAACTGTTAACTCTTCAAAGTATCTGCATTTTAAATGCAGACATGCCAGACGTTGACTTGTTTTACCGTATCTTAGTGCAGATACTTTTAACACGAAACAGAGTATTGTTGGTTCCCAACAGTCGTACCCTTCTCCTTGTGGCTGAAAATCTACGACGGAACTTCAACCGTGCCAAAAGTAAGGGAGCATATGAAGAATTTCTGTCCCAAGACTGGGACACAAATAGTATTTATACAGCAGAGGACTTGTGGCTTGCTAAAGTCGAGCATCCTAGTCATCCTACTGTTCGGAATATCCTTTCAGTGTTCTGCTTATGGAAAAATCTTGAGAAGCACATTCCTAATCTTTCCCTGTCAGAAGCTTTGCATATGCTTTGTAGAAATATAAATTTAGGTAATACAGATAATATAGGCTTGTGCATAAAGCTCTATGCTAGATTTTGTAATTTTTTATTTGGAGAAAAAAATGATAACTTGGCTGAGTTCTTCCTCAATCAACAATTCATTGGTTCTGATACTCCCACATCAAGGAAGATATTGGTTGATTCCATGGCAGCTAAATTATCTATGGATGTGATTCAATTATCCTGTGTCAGGAGTTTGAACACTGCTGAGAAGGAAGTCCAAGGAGCAGTACAAAAATGTTTGTCAGCAGAGAAGGCGGTTCTTCACTCACCTGATGCTTGGAAAGAGGAGGATCTATGTCATAGTATTGCCGCGTTTAAAGAGAAGCTTAACAGATATAAGGAAGTAAACAGCTTACTATTAAAGAGAATAAAAGTTGCAGAAAAAAGAAAACAGGAAGTTCTTGAAAGTATCACAGACTCCAATTCAAAAAAACTAATACAAGAGATAAATGAAACATTAACAGCCATTCACCATGCTCTGGACAAGCAAAAATGGGATAATAGTGCAGAGATGGAAAGCAGTAGAAAAGCCTTAAAGCTGGATAGTACCACCAATATTCCATGTCCTACTGAAGTTTGCTCAAGGCCTATTGTAGGAGAGGATGTTCCTCAGAATGTTAAGGAAGTAATTTATGAACTTTTGGCCAGTAAAGTGGATGTGAATCAGGTTAAGGCAGTAATTTGTACTATAATGAACAAGGTGGCTGAGGAAGAGGCTCCTAGTTTGCCAAGTCTTACATGGATTAGAAATTTTGCTCGCCTCAATGGTTTTAAGATGAAATCAAGCTGAAGGCAAAATTGTGAAAGTAGAGCTTATGGAAAGTTATAAACCTGGTACCTGTATGTCATCATATGGCAGAAAGAATAGGATTATATTTCAAATAAGTATGCAAGAATTTCTTAAGAAGACTGCTTATCAAAAGGGAAAGTGCTTTGCAGAATTTTTCAAATAAAGGACTTTTTGAAAATATACTCTTGAGAAATTTAGACCATAGAAAATGTCAACAAAAGATTAAGCGAATAACAATCATCGAATAAGCTCTTGGAATATATAATTACAGACACCATATTTTTCCAAATATATAGAATTATTATCATTATGTTTTTTAAAAGTACAGAATGATTATAAGGAAAACTTGGTGGTAGCTATTTTGACTAAAATGAACATTCCAGAAAAGAGACGGTTGATAGTGTCAAAAAGTATTGCATACTATTCTAAAGATTATATCTATACATGGCTAATGCTATCATAAAATGTCATTACATTATTAAATTTCATTAAGAAAAATTATTAGAAACTTAAATTTTGCAAAAATCTATGTCTATTTCATTTTTTAAAATTCGTCAGACCAAAGCTGAAGCATAAATTATTGTAGCCCTTCATATGATGAAGATAATGACTATCAAAAGAGTATTGGAACAACATGAAGCAATTGTTTAGAAGAAAGGTATTTCAATGTTTCAAACAGAGGATATGAGCCAGTATGTTTTAACTGAGTCAGTACCATAAGTGCAAGAATGCAGATTACTTATATGGAAGTCCATTGATTTCTGTCACTTTCAGGATTGTTATCAAACTTTTTGGCCAAAAAAAGGACGAAGAAAAATTTTTTCAGTGTAATTAATTATGATATGCCATTTATATTAAGTTAGGTTTGAGGCACAGATGCCTGTAGTCCTCAATATCTAAATTTATAAACTCAATAAGTAGGATCTTGTGCATTTTACTGTTAGAAAAATATTTTGAATTAAATGATGTTTTCATAGAGTGCTTTGGGATCCACCTTTGTTTAGGTTTAACCTGATGACAATTTTATTTTGAATTACAAGAGAACATAATTGTGGTATAATAAAATAATGCACATCTGGATGTGAGGGTATTTGGTTTTGAGAAATTTTCTACCTCTATGTAATTAAAAAGTAACTCTTGCAAATCTCTCATTATTGATAATACTACTATGTTATATGAATGAAGGTGATAAAATGGTAATTATTTATTGCCATGTTATAACCTTCACTAGGGTACATACAGTTTAGCAAGACAACACTGGCTGGATCACATAAAAATAACCATAGATGCAAGTGGGGTTAGTGAAACAAGTGGACAAATGTAATGAACATAATTAAGACTTTCAGTGCTATGAATGTCATTCTACTGTTTCATAGCAAGGTGCTACTAATGTCAATTTGCAAACAATTTCCACCACATTTTGAATACCACATATATTGCAGGCTCTCATGTCTCACTATAGATAGCAAACTAAACAAAGGATGAGTCACTGGAGATGCATGGAGGCCTCAGTAACTTGCTATTGGCCACAGTAGCCAGTCAGATGCCTTTTCTAGGGACTATGCAGGCCTGGTGCACAAACTAACTCACCAACATGCCCCTGCCATGCCCAGTTGCATGCACTTTGGATTGACCAATGTGGTAAATAAGGCAATTTTTCTTTAGTAATTTAACTCTTAATTCATAAAATTAAACCTTTGACAGCTTTTTGCATAAGTATGACTGACCAACCCATTTGTGTGTGCATTTTTCTTGAACAAGGAATGATTAGGTCTTAATTCATATGAAAAAAATTCATGTTTATACCTTTGTACTGTGAACTTATTCATGAATAAAAAAAAAGTGAGGTTCTGCACAATGAGGGGGAGGCTGAAGTCACCTGTTCACTGTGAAATGGTCAAAAATAAACTTACAGATGATGGTATATATTGTTCTTAAACATTAAGTTGACAAACATTAACACTAAAACAGATATCCACTAGGAGAAATAATGTTACATAGCACTGAGAATCATAGGGGAGGAGAGGGGACAGAAAAGCATCAAGGGAAAATATGTCTTATCTTGACAGCCTTATACTGTATAAGCCCATTACTATGCTGACCTCTTCATGTAAACTGAGCTCTGAAGGCCTGAATCCTGCCTTATAATCAGTACTGAATCAGTGCCAAAACTTACCTAGTACCATTAAGGGAATATGATTATTATAGTAAGCTGGCATTGAAAGAATTGTATGCTGGCAATCTCCTAATGATTAAGGCAATGGCAGAAATGTCCTACCTCAACATTCAATCCTCCAATGACCATGGCTCACACACTTAGTCAAGGTATATTGGTCATTCATCCATCTTCACCAGATGCCTTAACTTTGGCTGGGGAATGAGTTTCAATTACACTCCCGAGGAGTTTGAATTCTTCACTAAAAAATGAAAATGAGCCTCTTTTTAATACTGTCTTTATCAAGGTGAAATCATAAAAGTTACATAACTTGCATTGATACTTCTCAAAAACATCTGGTGGCAGGCAAAACTACTTGCAGGAAAATGAAATTAAGCATCTATGGTCTTGCCTCTTACAATGAATAATGATGAACTAAATGTAAAGGGCACTTGGTGCTGGATTTTTAATGTGACACTAAACAGCCCCATATTGCCAGCTCACAGGCACTCATCAAAAACATGTATGTTCTCATTATATATATTTATTCATACACATTTTCAACAATGAGTAAACTGTAAAGGGTGCAAAAAGAATTATAACACTGGATTTAAATGGTCACTTAGCAGCCCCTTGTTGCCATCTCATGAGCAAAGTAAATACTATCATTACGTATATTAATTTATGCATTGTAATACATAACACAATCTTCCACAACATATCTTTAATTTGTAAGACTGAAAACATAAGAAAATCAAAGTTAATAAATGTATGAATTGCTGTAAGGGTGGTGGCCTACTGGGTGCTAGTAGTGTCCTTATTATGTCTACAACATACTAAAATTACTGTTTAGATAGAGACCAAAGAGAATAAACATTAGTTAAGCAGTATATGGGTGACATGAGAGTGAATTAGTTGTTGTAACTAGGAGGTTTAAACTGAAGCATGAACAGAAACTAAGATTATCTGGGTTCTAAGGCCATTTTTTCATCAGAGAAATGTCATACATGGAAGCTGTTCACACCATTTTTATATGCTGCTGACTTTCATCACATTTTGAGGCAAGCTGCAATGATGTGTACAGTGGCTTGAGTCAATAATCGCAGCCAAAGAGTCAACTGGTTTCTCGTAGGGCACACAGGTCAAGTGTATTTATCCAACCCATTCCAGAGGAAGCCTTAGGCTTGTTGATCACAGGGAGAGAACAAGAAGGCTGGCAATTAAGGATAATGGTTCGTGTTATACGCACCAGATGTTTCAGCTTATACAACCTCCCCATCATAATAATAATAATAATAATAATAATAATAATATCCCTGGGGATAGGGGAGAACGAATACTTCCCACGTATTCCCTGCGTGTCGTAGAAGGCGACTAAAAGGGGAGGGAGCGGGGGGCCGTTAGCGGCAAGAACAGCCGAAGATAAGGTGTTCCTTAAGGAAGGAATAGAACCACATTTGTTTCATTCTGGAAGAACGTGTTTGATACCAATAATCATGTTCATATTTACGTTTTGTAGGTAAAGTGAAGATGACCTCCGAAGATTTCTGGGTCACGTCACAAGCTGTAAGTGGGAAGCGAGGTAGTTTACGATGATGTATTGTGGGATCTGTCTACACCAGTGCATTGTGGGGTCTATTTATACTAGTGCATTGTGGATTTGTTTACACCAGTGCATCTTGGGATCTAGTCACACTAAATAGTAGAA
Source organism: Panulirus gracilis (assembly GCA_032361445.1). Lineage (NCBI taxonomy): Eukaryota > Metazoa > Arthropoda > Malacostraca > Decapoda > Palinuridae > Panulirus > Panulirus gracilis. Next base: position 749 of record JAUUEG010126516.1, on the reverse strand, counting down.
ATCCCCCTTACGTTTCAGCCCAGGGATGATTTTACCATATATCATACAAATCATTGCTTTATAAAGCTTGCTTTCCTCAAATTTACATGATATCTTTGAATTTATTTTCTCTCGCATTAGATATGCACTTTTGTGGCCAAAATTCAAATAATTTGGAAATATCTTAAACGATATTAATTTCACATGAGACCATAATTTCACACCATTTTTATAATGACGATTAAAGAATTCCTTTCTTTCTAGTGTTATTTCCAATCCATCATTATTTTCAGTGACAGATAGTTCTGTCTTTATCTACGGTGATAATCCCAATCCATATCTATCTACGGTGATAATTTCAATCCGTCTTTATCTCCAGTCATAATTCCAATCTACTTTTATCTCCAGTAATCATTCCATTCCTTTTTCTCCGGTGATGATTCCAATCCATCTGTATCTCTGGTGATAATTTAAAACCACCTTTTATCGTTGATGATAATTACAATCCGTATTTACTTTCAATAATAATTCGTTTCCATCTTTACTTTCAAACTGGACGGGTTGTAACCAAACGTGGCGGGTTCACATTTCAACCTTTTTTCCTCTGCAACTACCGGGCTGGTTGTAACCAAACTTGGCGAGGATGGTCCTTCGTTGGTCTCTTTGCTACACTGTGTTCGGTGACCCCGACCATCCAAGATGGCGGCTGTTGCTAAAGCTAAAAACTTATTCAAAGGACCTTCTCTGTTTTTATGACGAATCTGCTTCCA
>JAUUEG010126405.1:0-10741 GCA_032361445.1 Panulirus gracilis | reverse complement strand
AGAAACATGAAAATGAGAATTTTCATTGCTTTTTTTCACTTAATGCTAAAGAAAGGAAGACCAAGATCATATGCTACAAAAGGGAGAAATGCAAACACAGGCAAAAAACAGTCAAAATGAGGCTGAAGAAGAAAAAACAATTGGAATGGATGAGAGCCTACAGCGCCAAACAAAGGCCCCAAAGAAACAGACAAAATAAGACAATCCTGATTAAAAAGAATCAGGAAAATCCATGCATGATTCAAGAACTGAAAGAAGAAATCCCAAGCCATTAAACGTACCAGCTTTCTATTATGACCAAACTTATGAGTTTTCTTCCCTCCATGATTAATGTGCGTACTGGGTGTGGCTACGTGAAATATGTGGGAATGTGTTGTTCTAGTGGGAAAGTCAAAACTTTCATTGCTAAGTGACCCACCAGAGCCTTTGGAAATAATTCATCTAAGGAAAATTCAAGCGAGTCAAAAATGTAATTAAGAGATGTTAGAAAACACAATTATGGTTATCAAATGGCCTCTCTTGATGCAACAAATGATGATGAGAAAAACGTTACGCGCCAGTTTCTAAGATACAAGGCCAAGCTTGTCAAAGAACTAGCTCATTACAACCGTCATATCATGAAAACCCAAAATTTAGAAAATAAATCTATTTTGTTGGAGGAAGAGAAGAGCAATCAAAGCATAGAGAGACTATAACTCCAGGACTAAATTACAACCTAATCTATATAATCAAAGTAATGCTTCATCAAAATAATTCCTACATACAAAGTTTCAAGTCTGCCATGGAAAAATTGACTTCTGATAAATTGTTATTTATGTTGATAAAAGTTCCCCAAGGTGAACATGAAAGCAAGATTTAATGCTCCTACAGCTGACGAAGCAGCAGTTCTTATCGCTGGAGAAGCAGGAAATAGAGAGAGATTGTCTTGAAGTTAAGGAACAATTCTAATCTAAAAAGGATTTCTGAAACTCACAGAACCTATGATTGTCTACAATATCCATTAATCATTTGGAATGGAGATGATGGTGACCAAAATGAAAATCAAACAAACTTACACTGTTACTAGTCCACCTAAGCAAATTGAAAGAGTTTCCTTCAAGTTTTAAGCTGTCAGTACGATAAGGAAAATTAAATATAACGCTGTTCTATGACCCAAAAAATCAATTCACCAATATAGTTGATATGTATGCAAAAATTTTAACAGATACTGGCCGGTATCAAAATGAGTCAGACTAAACTTAGGAGCAGAAAACGGCATTCATTTACAAGATACCACAATGAATGATGTAAATGTAAATAATGTCGCTCAAATGGTTATATGCAACTAAAAACGCAAAATGCTTTGTATTATGTGAGAAATCATGGTGAGCCAGATTTATTCATTTCTTCACATGCAACCCTAACTGGAAAGAAACCAAGTGGATCTTACATCAAAAACCAACAGATAGACATGATATAGTTGCACGAGTTTCCAGGCCAGAAGTTGAAAAAAAAAAATGGAGTTACTGAGCAAACATGAAAATTTTGGCAAGATAAATCATGCACATTACTGATTGGCAGAATGAATGTGTACATGAAATTATAATATCTAGTAATACTGATCACATAGCGAGTGCAGAATATTCTAACAATGTTACAATGTTCAACCGTGTAAAACTGTCAAATAACAATGCTACATGTTCTATGAGAGCAGTTTAAACTGGAATTCACCTAGTATGAAAGAATAGAAGTGCTTCTTAAATACATATCAGAGAGATTTTTGTAAAGGAAACTCAAACAGCCTTAGATGGTTATCCTCTCTATAAAAGATGCCAAGATCAAAAATCCAATTGTGGATAACAAATGAGTTGTTCCATACAAACCCTGTGTGCTAAAAGTGTTTAAAGCTCACATCACTCTTGAAATTAGTAACTCAAATCAAGAAAATTAGCATTCTAGTAAATACATTACTAAAGTGTTGGACTTGGCTGCATTTAGCACTGAAGATGATCAAAGAGATGAGGTTACAAGCTATCAAATTCCAAGACATAACAGCACAAATTAAGCTATTTGCAAAAAAAAAAAAAAAATCAAATTACTGAATGTTCCTAACTGATGAAAATTTACATGTTCATTAAAAAAGTGGTCAAAGACTACATAATACATCATATAATCTGCATCAAATATTGATCAACCTTCAAAAAATAACCATCTTATCTTTACCAAAACATTATTGTAAGGTAACTCGGAGCAAAAGTAATAAACTCTGAAAGAGTACAAAGCAATAAAGATCAGAACTATCCAAGCATTAAATCACATGATGCTATAAGAAGAATCTATACTGTTCATCCTAATAATCCTGAATGTTGTTTTGTGGATTTTGTCTTAAAAAGATAAAACATCTTCTTTTCATCATTTAAGAAAATGGAAGTGAATGTGAGTTACTTAGAGAAGAAATGTTATGAAATAAACGGAAGAAGTTTCTTTCAAACATCCAAAACAGTTTCCATTTCCTGTGGTGTTGGTTAAAAGTGAATTATCTAATCCCCGTATAATGGGAAATAAAGACAATATGGCTAAAGACAATTTCTCCAAGGAGGGAAAATATCCAATTATCAAAAAACTCGAGCTATTTTCAATAAAGCTCTTACTAAAATCAAAAGATAAAGCCAAAAATTAATGGAGCGTTTCTTAAAGATTTTGGACCTCCTTCACCAGAGATTAGAATTATATTCCTCATCATTAGAATATTTATGAAAAACTTCTTTGAAAAAAAGGAACTTTGTCAAACAAAATGAAAAAAATCTTACAACCAATCAAATATTAGCTTATTACAGAACTCTTGAAATGATACCGCATACTCAAGGTAACGTTCTTTTTCTTGATTTTCCCAACGGAACTGAAATTAATTACTTTATTAATCTTATTTCAGCAAAACTTAAATCATTTGGATATCTAGCAATAGCAACTGCAATTGCAACTTGTGGAATAGCTGTAACTATATTTCATGGGAGTAGAATCCTTATCATATCTTTTAAATTACCAATTAACGTAGCCCACTGTGCTGATTGTGTGTGTGTAATATTTCTAAAAATCAGGCTTTGCAAAAGTTTTATATGAATACAAAATGATTAAGATTAATGCACAATATATTACCAGTACTTTTGCATCTTTAAACAAAACGCTTTTACAAGATCTAAGAAACGATGACACTTTATTTCAGCAGATTTTCTCTAAATTCTTTCTGTTGTACTAGACGATCAAGAGCAGGCGAGTTTGATGCAACTTTAAAAGCTTCCTACCTCTGCAGTCATGTTGAAATATATAGAAAAATCAATATGACAGTGCAACTTAGTGGTGACAATAGTGCTGGCGAGTCTGCTAATCTTCTTTTGCATATTGGAAATGGCAAAATTTTACAAGACGGTGCATCTGGACAAAGTAAATTACAAGGAACTGTGGAATTCTGGTTAAAACTGTTGATCCCAGTTTGAATATGAATCTTAGTAATACCAGCTGGTTATGTGAAAGGTTAATTCTTAAAGAAATGTTATGGTCTTTAAAATTAATATGCAACTGAGCAAGATATTTCCTGAAGAAATGGATATAAATCGCATGATTCTATTCCATTTCAGATTCTGATTAAGCTGTGACCTATCCAGCAGAGTTTAAGATTCTATTTACAACCTTCTGGCATGCCAGTTCATAATTCAAACGGAAGAATTGCTCCAATAACGCTAAGAAAACTTGCTGGTACTGGATTAGGAGCTAATCGTTCGACTAGGCTACTATTAATATTGGCAAGCTTGCCGGTGAAGATGTTTTCTTCCAAAGATTTACTGCCCTGAAATCACCCATTTAAATTCAGAAGTCTAGAATTTCCAATACGCCTATGTTTTGCAACGTCAATCAACGAATCTCAAGGTCAAAGTCTGAAAGTTGCAGAGTTATATTTAAAAGAAAATTGCTTTTTACAAGGCCAGTTTTATGTTGGATTAACAGGAGTAGGCACTCCTAAAAAAACTTATCTCGTCATAAATTGGAAAACAAACAATACGTAATGAAGGTCATCATCAACTAGTTATTATCTGTAATAAGATATAACGGGATTTAACTCTGCAGGTGTTTGCCAACTGTAACTTAGTTATTTTCAACAATTGTACCAAATTTCCTTTACTGTCCTGTTACAATTATACACCAGTATCTCTCGACAGAAGATATACCAGTCGATCACAATCATTTTTGAGATCCTGTATATACGTAAAATATGTAAAACGTTTTCCTAGAGTGTTGAGACCAAGTAAGGGGACAGAACAACTATTCTTAGCGACAACCGAGGCATTTTCACGTAGGATCTCTACAGCTACATCAATAAAAAGGATACAGAACTTGATTAATTACTTTGTTCCTCCTGCCTCTTCGCACTATGCCGTATAAAAAAAAAATATCCATGTTTTGTGAATGATTTTACTTCACTCTTGACACTTCGCACAGATGGTGGTTGACAGTATCAGATGTGACCCATAAGAGTGTAGACACGTTTTTCGCATGCAGAACGATGACTCAATTCATGAAGGTACCAATCACAACCAGTACAAACGATAGCCACGCTATAATTGGTTATGAAGCCCAGAGTCTTTCAGGTATTTAGTACGCTGTATTACTCAACAAAAAAGAATCAAATACGGTTTTGAAAACTGTATCTTCACGCTTTTTTAAAGATACATGCGCCTCATTACGCTTAAAATTAGTCTAATATCTTACAAACACGCTTTATAAACAGGTTTTTCGTATACAGTTTGGGAGCAGCGTATTCTACCAACACTTACATGGCATATTAACATCGAACACGTATTTTTAAGCATATATGTTTTGAAAAATTCACTTTAAGTACATATCAACATGTGCTAAAAAAATACACTATCATACCCTACGATTTCCCTGTCCTTCACAACACAACCCTCCACGCTACTTGGTAAAAACTAGAAAATAAGAAATAACGGTTTTCCTCGCATTTTTTTTTCAGTCACAATACTGTATTAATGATCTAAACCATAAGAAGTTATTCCCCAAACCTAGTTGTATTTATCTAAACCAGAAGAAGTAATTTCCCAAAACTAGTTCTAATGCGGAGCTAAACTGGTAATTCAACTCCCCACCTTCCACCACCTCTAACAGCAGCCAATGATAAGTCTGGAACCAACAACACGGTGCAATGTATGGCGTTTAATACACCTCATAAATATCAAATTATAGGCAAATATTTTTTTTCTCATATTCTAACTCCCTGTGACACAAATGATTTATCAGGGTTGCATAAGGATACGGCGACAATCGTACACTCCACAAGGGTAAAATCCTGCGAGTAATAATGTCTGCACAGCTACATTCTATACATGACAGGTAGCATGCACTGGGATGTAGGTGAATTAAAGATTCGCTACAGATGACTATAAGCAAACGAACTCAAGATCCGCTAAAGAAGATTAAAAATAATGTCCTTGTAACAAACCTTACAATTAAGTAGCCATGAGTGAAGTCGTCTCGGAATGCAGCTCAAAATATTAATCTAATTTTTATGATGGATGGTGGACACTGGTAAGACCAAACACGTTATAATGACATTAATATGAAAATGGAGTTTAGGAATTCTCAATTTTTCACTGTGGTGTGTCAGCAGACGATACCTGTAGTGAGGTGTAGTGCAAGGAGGATAGCACTGCTTCCCACAGTATGGTGTGATGTGACCGTGTGATTTATTGTTCCATCTTGTGATGTGTCGGTAGGCGATCACTGTATCGCAGTGTAATACGAGGGAGGATAATAGTACAGACTCAAGTGCTTGATATTTCGAGAAACGATCACTTGTCCCAGCTCAATGGATTATAATGGCAAGAGATTATTGACCCACAGCGGAAACAAGGGTCCTTATTTGCCGTCATTATGGCTAATGGGCAATCTTTGCCATTATCATATTTACTTTACCACCTGGCAGCAAACTAATAACAGGGTGTGTAGCTCTAGGACGCATCTTTATTTATTTACTTATACATTCATGAAAATCACATCAAACTGTTTGTTTCACAAGAAAATAACTGCCAACATTAGCATACAAATTTACATATTTTCTCTTTACCTAAGTTAGATTAGCCAGGTTGTGTTTGGTTGCCAGAAATTTGGTTAACATGGGTAATTCTGTGCTGATTTCATCTCTATATCTAACCTAGCCACACCTAAAAGAAAATAAAAATACTTCTTGCGTAAAGATGTTCCATAGAACTGTCCCCCCAAAAAATAAAGAGGAAATATTTTTCTGAGGCTTCGAATGAGGAATATCAAAAAAGTCTTAACGAAGTAAATATGTAGGGGCAAGCTATACTTTAAACGAGAGAACTATATTTCTAAACCAACCCTTAAAGAAGTAAATCAGGTTCCCTGGTTAAGATAGGCGAGGTTTTCATACCATGCAATTTCTATATATGGTTATAGACGTTTCACATTACTGAATCCCACATCTTCCCTTACCACTTTACGAGTTACTGAGCATAATCTGTGTTCACTGTAACATATGAGTTTCGTTAGTATTTCTATAGCTGACAATGAGTCCTTAAATTCTCCTAATACCATTTTTTTTTTTACATCTCTTTGGTCGATATAAAAAAATACTTTTCAAGATGAAACGACACCAACAAGACTTGCATTTCCTAGTGAAATTAAAACACTAAGACTTCAGAAAAAGGTAATTTTGATGAATTACTATATTTGCACCATTTTATTTGTAGATTAAACGGCTTCTTAAGTTGTAATCAGCGAGATTCCGACAAACGCCAGGTTGGGTGTCTGAAAAAAATCATTTTAAAATTCACTGGAAAGGTCAGCGGAGGTCGATACAGCTCAGAACATAAAAATTCTTTTTTTCCAACTTCCGACAAATCCCTAGATTACAACAATTGTTCAGTAAGGCAAATCTACTAAATCTAGAATAAGAGAATACATAAAAACTACAAAACACCGTGTGACAATGTGGCAATGAAACCATCACACCAACCACTTGGCCTAACCTCCCCATGGGAAATTTTATTTTCCCAGACCCCCTTAAGTCAAAGTAACACACCGTCCACGAGAGGGTTTAGATAAACAACCAAAACCCTACCAGTGAAAGACATGAGAAAGTACGCAGCTGACCTACTTTGGTGGATACTTATGGAAAGTTGATCATCACATATGCAGAGAAAAACCTGTTCCTGTTAAATATCTACATACTAAAACTGTCTAAAACTCAAAACATAAGATGAATTGTTAATAAAAGAGCATAACTCTGAAACCATGATGAGATTAATCAAAACAAACGTTTCAAAAGAGTAAGCGTTCCGTCCAGTGTTAATATTGTCTCATGTTTATTTATGCTTATTAGCTTACTCATAAAAGAATAATAACGAAAACATAGCCAATAATGAAACTAACACAAGCTTCGAAACTATTATAACGGTCCTGGGCAAAAGCCAATGATGACCCCAGCTGGTTATTCAAGTTTTACAATAAATTTCACAAATTCTCCTTTACGATCAAAAGATCTTTATAAAAATCTCCATAACTGCAACATATCTCTCGTATGGAAAGTCAATTAATTCATGAAATGGCGTAAGAGAAGTAACTAATTACCGTAATCTGCAAGTCTCGATGACAATAACATTTCCTCAACAAGGTGTGACGACAAAACCCATACGAAAAATAAATAAATAACTGTTACAAGGATTGTAAATTATTTAAAACGCTTCTCGGAGATATTTATATATAACGGGCCGTTCTGTCGAGTCATTTTGGCCAATTTTAGAAACTAACGACCTTTAAAACAATCCGAAAAACCCATGAACGTGTTCATCAAATCTTCCGAAAATTCATCCTTACTTTTACAATAATTTTCCTACTTACCTCAGTGTCACTGCAGTGAGTCGGTCCGCCCTGGTGTCTGTACGTCCAGCAGTCGCCTGCGTCCGATAGAAGCTGTTGTTAAGTATCTTCACACCAAACAATCACTTTTTCTCTAAACACTTAACCACTTTAAGAAAGGTAATCACTTTAGTACGTCTCATAATAATTCGTTTTCAATGTCACGTTACTGTGTTATCTATAAGTACCTTTAGTTCATTGTATATTATAGTCGGTTATAATGGCGTTTCCTGGTTCAGTTAACATATTCACTTCGTATTTATTTTGTTTATCACTTAAATACTATGTAATGCAAACAGTAGCAGATCACTGGGTACTTTCAAGGTTGTTTGAGAGAACGAATGAGACCAGAAACTTGGAGCTGAATTAGTAAGAGTAAACAAGCTTACGGAGGAATAACACTTTACATGCTGATGAGACACAAATGATGACAGTCGTGGACTTCAAGCAAAGTATTTGACGAGTCTGTTTTCAAACGCATCTGTAGAGTTCTTTTCATGTCTCATATTGGAAAGTTATCCCATGTGTTAATCCTGTGAAGAAAAATTCTCTGCCTCGTCCGAAGTAAACATTAGCTCACGAGTACGTAGCCAATACTACGAATAATATCACACTTCTCTTACCTTTAACAGTTGCTCATATCAAGACTGTCAAAACCTTTGATAATTTTGAACATCATTAAATCACCTCTTACACTCATATTTTCTAAGTTCAGGTCTTCTACACGGCCTTCATGGGATTTATTTCTCCGTCCGGGATTCACTTGTCTGCTCGGTGGTCGTCTAGTTTTTCTTTTCTAGTACAGTTCCCAAATCAAAACACTATTATTCAGCTTTCTTCGCTTTGTCCTTCACTAGATTTACAGTAACTTGTATAAAGAACGATTCAAGTCTGTTCTTAGCAACGAAATCAAGAGGTGTTCAGAGTACCCAGAATGAGAAGCCATTGTTTTTCAGGAGGCAAAACACTGGTAGAATAACGTCATCTCGCCACAACACGAACCATTACGCCATTTCACCACTTCAACACCATGTCCACGCGTTCGTCCGCGTTATATAAACACAGTAGTTCACACTCAAACAATACAATTCAACGATGCAAGCGATTTTCCGAGATTCCTGTCGACAATACGTCTTCGTTCTTCGGTTCCTCCTCAGGTAAAGGGAGCTTGAGAATATACGAGAAGCATGAAATGAAGGAATGAAACATAATAGAACATTCCCTCTATGGCGCAAAGCCTATATAGTTCATGTATCTATGGAGAGATGGCGCCCGGGGCAGGATTCGTCGTCTCCTATTAAGTTTTACCCTACGTCCCCGTGTTACTGCAATTCAATATGTGCACTAAGAAAATTCCTTTGCAGACGACGCTGGAATTAGCCCATTGTTTTTGCAAAATATACGAAAATGGTGAATTTTTTACAGTACATTTATATAGTAACGACTAAGACTAATTAAGAGAGACATGTTTGAAAACCCTTCACAATATAGTAAACTTAAAGAAAACGGGTTATTATCGTGATTGAAGGAAGCGTCGTTATACAAGTACTTTCGGATCGTTAGTGTAAGCGTGTCTTGTCTCGTGCAACTATCGGAAGTCTTCTTTTTACTGATCATGAAGTTGATATGCCTCACGTCTTTGTATTTTTACTTGCAAATTGCTTAAACTTCGAATAGTTTCTCGATGTTGGGTAAGCTAGAAAACGGATGATAAACAAGAGGGTTTGTCAAGATAAACACAGTGTAAAGTTGTTGATAAAGCCGTTGTTTAACTTTCGAGGAAGAACAGTTCAGGCCTGACTATTTTTGTTACTTCGAAATTCAATCATGTCGTTGCATCGAAGGCGATAAACCTTGTTTTGTTATAACGTCAGGCTATGTTTGAGGTAATCATAAACGACTTAAACGAGCGGTTAGACGGACCAGTGTTCCCCTCCTTTTCACTCATGGAAAATACAGGAAACGTTATCAATACAATATGAAAGTTTCTCACTAAAGATGCGTCCGTCATGCATGATCCAACAGCCCCGCTGCTCACATGCGAACGTGCATATTGGGACGCTGATGTAAACACAGAAAAAACTCGCTCGGTTACACGAAATGTCATTCTGACGTTGTTCCCTGTATACCACCAGCAATGTAAATCCTTTCATGAAAAGTGATATTGTTTCATTGATATTGAAACGAACGGATCTTGTTTTCTATATACTTTATGAATAATATTCATATACTTTTTATACACGTGTGTTGGAATATTTTACTTTTAGAATGTGACTTTCTTAAAGTTTTGTTTTCAAAACAGATTTCATATCGTATCGTTCGTGGGTTTTGCAATATATATCGATGTTCTTAGCGTTGTCTATCGTTGCAAAAACACAATGTTTTGTCGTGGTTATTGTGACAACGTATGCAACTCACTGGCCAGTGTCCGAATCATGCACAGGCAGCGAGTGTATAGCCAATCTAGCTGTTCATCCCCTCGTCTGTTTTTCCTTTTTTTTTTTCCTTTTGATAGATGGGCCTCTGATGTGAGCTGGGGTATACACACCACAAAACACAGACAACCTTGTTCAAGAAATGAAGCCTCACGAGTGTAATACTCCATCCTCAGTACAGTACAAATAGGTAATCAAAGACCCGTGCAACCGTAACACACAAATAGTAATCACAAATTACTAATATAACACACACACACACACACACACACACACACACACACACACGCTCACTCACACACACACACACACACACACACACACACACACACACACACACACACACACACACACACACACAGAGGACTTCCCCTCAC
>JAUUEG010126296.1:0-10743 GCA_032361445.1 Panulirus gracilis | reverse complement strand
AGCCTGTATGATATCAGGGAGTGTAAGATATGGAGGAGTTTGTATGATATGGAGAGGCCTGTATGATATGGAGAAGCTTGTATATGGGAGAGCCTGTATGATGTTGACAAGCGTGCTCGATATAGGACACCAGGTGTGACATGGTGGGACCCTGTATGATATAGGGGAATCTGTACGGTATGATATCGGGGAGTCTGTATGATATGGAAGAGTCTGTATGATATAGGGAGTCTGTATGATACGGGTGAGGCTATATGATATGGGAAATTGATTGGTATGGGAAAGCCTGTATGATATGGAGGACCTTGTATGACATGGGGAAGCCAGTATTATATAAAGAAGCCTGTATGATATGGAGGAAACTGTATGATATTGGGAAGCCTGTATGATATGGAGGAAACTGTATGATATTAGGAAGTCTGTATAATATAGACAATTCTCTTATGATGCAGAGTGTCTGTATGATATGAGGAAGCTTGTATGATATAGATGAGTGTGTATGGTAGAACCTGGTATGGTAGAGCCTGTATGGGGGAGGCTATGCGATATGGGGGAGCCTGTATGGCATAGGGAAGTCTTCATGATATAGGAGAGCCTGTATGATATGGAAGATTCTGTATGTGAGAAGTGTGGATGATAAAGAGGGGCCTGCATGATATAGGGGAGTCTGTATGATATGGAGGAGCCTGCATAATATGGGGGTCTCTATGATATAGGGGAGCCGATATGAAATGGGGGAGTTTCTATCATATGAGGTAGCCTTTATGATAAGGAGGAGCCTATATGAAATGAGTGAGTCTGTATGGTATAGAGAGGCTTTATGGTATGGGAAAGCCTGGATGATTCGGGGAAGCTTGTATGATATAAGGGAGCCTGAGTGCTTTAGAGGAGTCTGTATGATATAGAGGAGCCTGTTTGATATGAGGAGGTTTGTATAATATGGAGCAGCCTGTATGATATGGGGGAGTCTGTACGATATGGAGGAACGTTATGATTTGGGGAGCCTGTATGAAATGGGAAAGTCTTTATGATATAGGGAGCCTGTATGATAAGGGGTAGTCTCTATGATACAGGAAAGCCAGTATGATATGGGAAAATCTTATATGGGGAGCTGTATGGTATAGAGGGGCCTGTATGATATGGGGGAGGCTATACAATATGGAGGACCCTGTGTGACGTGGTGGAGTCTGAATGATACAGGAGAGCATAATGATATGGGGGATTCTGTATGATAAAGAAGGGCCTGCATAATGTGGGGGAGTCGGTATGATATGGGGGAACCTGTATATTATGGGGGCGTCTTTATGATATAGGGGAGCCTGCATAGAATGAGTGAGTCTGTATGATATGAAGGAGCCTGTGTGAAAAGGGAAGTCTGTGTGATATGGAGAAGTTTTATGACATTGGGTAGGCTGTATGATTCGGACAAGTCTGTATGATATGAGAAAGCCTGTATGATATCTAGGAGTCTGTATGATATGGAGGAGCCTACACGATATGGAGGAAGCTGTTTGATATGGGAAAGCTTGTATGATATGGGGAAGCCTGTATGATATGGTGAAGTCTGTATAATATGCGGAAGCCTGTATGATATGAAGAAGCCTGTATGATATGGGGAAACCTGTATGGTATGCAGGAGCCTGTATGATATGGAGAAGCTTGAATGATAGGGTAACCTATATGATATGGGAAGCCTGTATAATGTGGAGACGTGTGTTTCATAAAACAGAGCAGGTATGATATGGTGGGAGCCTGTATGATATGGGGAGTCCTATGATATGGAAGAGTCTGTAAGATAGAAGGGCGTCTGTATGATGTGGAGGTGCCTGTATGATATGAGGGAGTCTATATGATATGGAGTAGCCTGTATAATATGGGGATGTCCGCATTACATGGAAGAACCTTACGATATGGGGAGCCTGTATGATAAGGAAAAGCTTGTATGATATGGGGAGCCTTTGTGATAAGGAAAAGTTTGTATGATATGGGGAGCCTGTATGATAAGGAAAAGCTTGTATGATAAGGGGGAGTCTGTATGATACAGGGAAAGTCAGTATGATATGGGAGAGCTTATGATATAGGGAACCTGTATGGTATAGAGGAGCCTGTATGATATAGGGGAGTATGTATGTGCGATATAGGGGAGCCTGTAGGATGTATAGGAGTCTGTATGATATAGGCAATATGAATAATACGAGAAACCTTAGGATATGAGAAGCCAGTATGATATGGGGAAGCCTGCATCATATGGGGGAATCTGTATGATATGGGGAATCCTGTATTGTATGTGGGAGTCTGTTTGATATGGCGTCTGTATGATATGGGAAAGCCTGTATGATGTGCGGGAACCTGCATGATATGGACGAGTCTGTGATAGTATGATAGTAGGGCGTCTCTATGATATGGAGGAGCCTGCACGATATGGGGGGTCTGTATAATATGGAGATGCCTGTATGATAGGGAAGTCTGTATAATATGGAGTACCCTGCATAATATGGGTATGTCTGCATGATACGAAGGAACATTATGATATGAGGAGCCTGTAGGATATGGAAAAACCTGTATATGGGGAACCTTACGATTCATGAAAGTCTGTATGATATGGGAGCCTGTATGATAAGGGGGTCTGTATGATACAGGAAAGTCTGTATGTATAGGAGAGTCTTATGATATGGGGAGCCTGTATGGTATGGAGGAGCCTGTATAATATGGAGGAGGCTGTACGATATGGGAGAGTCTGTATGATATGGGGAAGCGTGTAAGATATATAGAAATCTGTATGATATAGACATGTATAATAGGAGGAACCTTCAGATATGAGCAGCCAGTATGATATGGGAAAGCCTGCATCATATGAGGGAATCTGCTTGATATGAGGAAGCCTGTATCATACGGGGGGGGGTCTATCTTATATGGAGGAGTCTGTATGATATGGAGGAGCTTTATGATATGTGAAGACTTTATGGTATGGGGAAGCTTGTATCATATGTAGGAGCCCGTATGATATGGAAGAGTTTGTATGATAAGAGGGCGTCTCTATGATATGGAGGAGCCTGCACGATATGGGGTAATTTGGATAGTATGGAGATGCCTGCATGATATGGGCGAGTCTGTATGATATGAAGGACCCTTATGATATGGGGAGCCTGTATATCATGTGGAAAGCCTTATGGGGAGTCTGTATGATATGGAGAACCTTATGACATAGAAATCTGTACAGTACTGGGAAGCGTGTATGACATGGAGTCTCTATGATAAGGGGAAGCCTGTATGATATGAGGAGTCTGTATGATATGGGGAGCTTGTACATATGGAGGAGGAGCCTGTATGATATAGAGAATTTCTTGACATGTAGGAGCCTGTATGATAAGAAGTTTCTGATATGGAGGAGCTTGTATGATACGGAAGAGCTTGTATGAAATGGGGAAACCTGTATGATATGAAGGATTCTATATGATATGCGGAAACTGTATGATATGGCGAAGCCTTTATGATATGGAGGAGTCTGTATGATATGGGAGAGTCTGTATGATATGAAGGAGCCTTTGATATGGGGGAGTCCTTATGATATGGAGGAATCTTATGATATGGGGAACCTATATGATGTGGGAAAGCCTGTATGATATTGGAGAGTCTGTATGATATAGGGAAGTCTGTATGATACGGGGAGCCTGTATGACATGGAGTCTGTATGATATAGGAAGTATGTATCATACGTGGAGCCTTATGATATGGGGGACCTGTGCGATATTAGGAGCCTCTTTGATATGAGGAAGCACGTATGATATGGGGTTTGTATGATGAGAAGAAGCCTGTATGATATGGAGGAGCCTGTATGATATGGGGAGCCTGTATGATATGGAAGAGTCGGGATGATATTGGGGAAACTGTACGATATACAGGAGCTTGTATGATATGGGGAGTCTGTATGACATGCAGGAACCCTTTTAACATGGGGAAGCCTGTTTGATATGGGAAAGCTTATATGATACGTGGGAGCCTGTATGATGTAAAGAAGTATATATGATATGGCAAAGTCTATCTGATTAGGAGAAATCTGTATGATATGGGGAGTCTGCATGATATGGAGGAACCTTATGATATGATGAGCCTTTATGATATGAGGAATCATGTATTATATGGGAGAATCTGTACGATACGAAAGAGCATGTATGATATGGAGAGCATATAAGGCATAGGGAGTCTGTATGATATGTGGAGTATGTATGACACGGGGAACCTAATGATATGGGAAACCTGCACTATATAGGGAAGTCATGTACGATAGGGGAGAGTCTGCATTATACAGGAGAGCCTGTATGATAGGAAGTAGCCTATATGATATGTATGATATGGGAGAGACTGTAAGATATGTATTAGCTTATACGATATGATATAGGAAGTCTGTATGATATGGGGAAGACTGTATGATATGGAGGAGCCTGTAAGATATGGAAGAGCCCCAATGATTTGGAGGATTCTGTATGATAGGGGGAAGCCTGTATGATATGGCGGAGACCGTATGATATGGAGAAGTCTGTGTAATGTCGGGAGGTTTGTATGATACAGGAAAAACTGCACGATGTAGGAGAGCCTGTATGCTATGGAGTAACCTATATGATATGGGGTCTGTATGATATGGGGAGCCTTTATGATATGGGGAAGCCTGTATGATATGAAGAATCCTATATGATATGACTGTCTTTATGATATGGGATGTTTGTATGATATGGTGGAATCTCTATGATATGGAGGATCTTGTGTGATATGGGGGAGTCTGTATGATATGGAGGAGCCTCTATGATATGGAGGTACCCGTATGATGTGGGTGAGCCTGTATGAAATGCGGAAGTTTGTAGTATGTAAAAGCCATTATGATATAGGGAAGTCTATAGGATAGGGGGGAGCCTATATGATGTGGGAAAGCCTCTATAATGTGGGGAGCCTGTATGGTATGGGATTATGCATGACACACGAGAACTTGTATCATATGGGGAGCCTGTATGATAAGGGGAGTGTGTATGATATAGGGAGACTATGATATGGAAAATCTGTATGATATGTGGGAGTCTGTATGATATGGAAGGTCTGTTTGATGGAAAAGCCTGTATGATATGGAGAAGCTTGCATGATATGGGGAGCTTGTACAGTGGTAGGCTGTATGATGCGGGGGAGCATATATGATATAGGGGAGCCTATATATAGCCTATATGGGAAGTTTGTATAATGTGGGGGGAAACTCTTATTGAAAGCGGATTCTGCATGATACAGGAGAGTATTTATGATACAGGAAAGTCTGTATGATATGAGGAGCCTGTTTGATACAGGAGAGCCTATATGATACAGGAGAGTGTGTATGATATGAAGGGACTTATATGATATGCGAGAGTTTTTAGGATATGGAGGAAAATGAATGATATGGGAGACCATGTATGATATAGAGGAGCTTGTATGAAATGGGGAAGCCTGTATGATATGGGGGATCCAGTATGAAAAGGGGAGCCTGTATGATATAGGGAAGCCTGAATGATGTGGAGGAGCATGTATATACGGGGGAGCCTGTATAATGTCGGGAAGTGTGTATGATACAGGAGAACCTGTATGATATGGGGTAGCCTATATGATATATATGAAATGGGAGAGCCTGTATGATTTGGAGTTGGTCATATGATATGGTAAGGGGAATCTGTATGATATGGGGAAGCCTATATGATATGGATACTGTATGATATGGGGAGCCTGTATGATATGGAGAACCCTGTGTGATATGGCTGAGACTGTATGACATGGAAAAGCCCGTATGATATGGGGAACCCTGTGTAATGTCGGGGAGTCTGTACGATACAGGAGAAACTGTATGATATGGTATAGCTGTGTGATATGGAATATCCTATATGATATAGGGGCCTGTATGATATGGGGGAGCCTTTATGATAAAGGGAAGCCTGTATAATATGAAGGATCTTGTATGATATGACAGTATCTGTATGATATGAAAGTATCTGTATGATATGGGGAACCTATATGAAATGGTGGAATCTCTATGATATGGAGGAGCCTGTGTGATATAAGGGAGCCTGTATGATATGGTGGAATCTCTATGATATGGGGTAGCCTGTATGATACAGAAGAGCCTCTATGATATGGAGGTACCTGTATGGTGTGGGTGAGCCTGTATGATATGCGGAAGCCTGTATGATATGGAGGATCCATTTGATATTGGGGAGTCTATAGGATATGGAAGAGCCTATATTATAGGTAGTCTATATGATATGGGGATACACATGATGCAAAAAATCCTGGATGACATGGGGAGCCTGTATATGAGGGCTTGTATTTTATGGGGAATCTGTATGATGCAAGAGTGTCTGTGTGATGCAGGAAATCCTGTATGATATGTTGAAGCTTGTATGATATGAGGAGCCTGTATAATACAGAAGAGCCTGTATGAAACTGGAGGGCCTCTGTGATATGGGGGAGCCTCTATGATATGAAAAAGTCTGTATGATGAATGAGAGCCTACATGATATGGAGGAATCTGTATGATAAAGGACAGCCTGTATGATATGGGTGTCTCTATGTCATAAGGAGTCTGTATGATATGGGAAGCCTGTATGATATAGGGGAGCCTGTATGATATAGGGGAGTCTGTATGATATTGGAAGTCTTTAAGATAAAGAGGATCCTCAATAATTTGGGGGATTCTCTATGGTATGGGGAGTCTGTATGATATGAAGGAGCCTATACGATACGTGGGAGTCTCTGTGATATGGAGAGCCTTTATGATATGGGGGAGTCTGTACCATATGAGGGAGTCTGTATGATAGGAAGGAGCCCGTATAATACTGGGAGTCTGTTCGATATGGAAAAGCCTGTATAATATGGGAAGTCTGTATGATTTGGGTATCCTGTATGATATGAAGAAGCCGTATGATATGGAAAGTCTGTTTGATATAAAGAATCTGTATGATATGGAGAGTCTTCGATACGGGGGTCTGTATCATACTGGAGAGCCTGTATATATTTAAGAGCTTGTATGATATGGGGAAGTCTGTATGATGTGAAGAATCTGTGTGATATGGGGAGTCTGTCCGATATGGGATCTGTATGACATGAAGTAGACTGTATGATATGGAAGAGCCTGTATAATATGGGGTGCCTGTATGATATGGGGAGTCTGTATGATATGGGGAGCTAGTATGATATGAGGAGGTTGTATGATATGGGGAGCGTGTATGATACAGAGGCATCTGCATGATATGGGGAGTCTGATCGATACGGGGGTCTGTATGAAATGGGGGAGCCTGTATGATATGGAAGAGTCTGTATGGTATGAAAAATCTGTATGATATGGGAAGTCTGTATGATACGGGGAGTCTGTACGATATGGGGGTCTGTATGATATGGGGAGACTGTATGATGTGGGGTAATCTGCATGATATGCGGAAGCCTGTATAATATGGAGCATATATAACATAGGGAGCCTATATAACAGAGGGAGCCTGTATGATATGAGGGATCCGGTATGATATAGAAGAGCCTATATGGTATGAGGTACTCTGCATGATATGCATAATCCTGTATGATATGGATAGTTTGTATGATATGGGGAGTTTGTATGATATGGGGTCTGTATGATATGGGAAAGCCTGTATCATATTTTGGAGACCTTATTAAAGGGAAGAGTCTCTACGATACATCATAGCTTATATGATATGGGAGATTCATGATACGCAGGAGTCTGAGTGATATGGATGGGGTCTGTATGATACAGTAGAGCCTTATGTTATGGGAAGCCTATATGATATGGGAGAGTCTGTATGACAAGGGGAAGCCTGTATGATGTGGGGACCTGTATATTACGGGGGGTCTGTATGATATGGGGAATCTGTATGATACAGGGAAACCACTATGATACGGGGAGCCTGTATGATATGGGAGACCTTTTGTATGGGAAGCCTGTATGATATGGGGAGCCTGCATGATATGGAAGAGCCTGTATCATATGGGGTAGTCTGTATGATATGGAGAGCCCTTACGATACATGACAACTTGAATGATATAGGAAGCCTGTTCATACAGGAGAGTCTGTATGATACAGGGAAGCAGGTATGATATAGGGAGCCTCTATAGTATGGGAAGCCTGTAGGATATTAGATAACCTGTATGATGTGTGTGGAGCCTGATGATATGAGGTAGTTTGTACGACACAGAAAAGCCTGTATGATATGGGAAGGTGGGCGTGTTTGTATGATATACGGAGTCTGTATGATATGGGGAAGCCTTATGATATTGGGAGTCTGTATGATATGAGGGAGCTTGTGTGATACGTGGGAGCCTGTCTGACATAGGGAGCATACAGGGAGAGCCTGTATGATATGGGGGAGTCTGTATATGTAAAACTTGTAGGGAATTGGGAGCCTGTATATGAGGGAGTTTGTACAATACAGGGGATCCTTATGATACGGAAGAGTCTGTATGATATGGGGGAGTCTGTATGATACAAAAAATCTGTGTGATATGGGGAGTCCGTACGATATGGGGTCTGTATGATATGGGGTAGCCTGTATGATATGGAAGAGCTTGTATGATATGGGGTGCCTATATGATATGGGAAGTCTGTATAATACATGACTTTCATGAAATGGGGAGCCTGTACGATATAGGAAGTCTGTATGATACAGGATAGCCTGTATGATACAGGGAAGCAAGTATGGAATGGGGAACCTGTATAATATGGGAAGCCTGTATGATATTGGATAACGTGTATGATATGAGGAGCCTGATGATATGTGGTAGTCTGTATGATATGGGGAGTCCGTATGATACATGACAATTTGTATTATATGGTGAGCCTGTACGATATTGGGAATCTGTATGATATGAAAGAGCCTGTTTGATATGTGGGAACCTGTCTGATATAGGAAGCCTGTATGATATGGAGGAATCTGTATATGTGAAGCTTGTATGAAATTGGGAGCCTGTATATAAGGGAGTTTGTACGATATGGGGAAGCCTGAGATATGCAGGAGCCTTTATGTTACGGGGAATCTGTATGATATGAGGGAGCCTGTATGATATGGGGAAGCCTGTACGATATGGGAGAGTCTATATGATATGGGGAGCCTGTATGATTTGGCAAGTCTGCATGATATAGAGGAGCCTGTCTGATACAGAGAGCCAGTATGATATGTAGAGCTTGTATGATGTGGGGAAGTCTTTGTCATATGAAGGAGTCTCTATGATATGGGGGATCCTGTATTATATGGGAAGTTTGTATGGTAAGACAGAGTCTGTATGATATGAGGAGCCTGTATATGGGGAAAACTATACGATATGGGGAACCTGTATGATATGGGGAGTCTGGATGATATGGAAAACCTTGTAAGATGTGGGAAAGTCTGTATGATAGGGTGTAGCCTGTATGATACGGAAGTCTAGTGTTGGGTGGGGTGATGTGCAGTCTGGTGTTGGGTGGTATGAGGTACAGTCTGCTGTTAGGTAAGGTGAGGTGCAGCTTGGTGTTCGTTGGGGTGAGGTTCAGTCTGGTGCTGAGTGGTATGAGGTACAGTCTGGTGTTAGGTGAGGCGCAGTCCAGTGTTGGGTGGGGTAAGAAGCAGTCTAATATTGGGTGGGGTGAAGTCCAGTCTGGCTTTCAGTGGGGTGAGGTGCTGTCTGGCATTCGGTGTGGTGAGAAGCAGTCTGATTTTGGTTGGAGTGTGGTGCAGTCTGGTGTTGATTGGGGTGTGGTGCAGTCTGGTGTTGAGTGGGGTGTGGTGCAATCTACCGTTGGGAGGGGTGTAGTGCAGTCTGGTGTTGGGTGAGGTAAGGTGCAACCTAGTGTTGGTTGGGGTGAGATGCAGTCTGCTTTTGGGTAGGGTGAGGTGAAGTCTAGTGGTGGATGGAGTGAGGTGCAGTCTGGTGTTGGGTTGGTGAGGTTCAGTCTGGTATTGCGTTGGGTTTGGTGCAGTCCAGTGTTGGGTGGGGTAAGACGCAATCTAGTATTGGGTGCGTTGAAGTGTAGTCTGGTGTTCTATGGGTTGAGGTGCAATCTGGTATTGGATGGGGAGAGGTATAGTCTTTTGTTGGATGTAGTGTGGTACAGTTTGGTGCTGGGTAGGGTGAGGTCTTGTCTAGAGTAAGGGTTGGGTGTGGTGCAGTCCAGTGTTGGGAGGGGTAAGATGCAGTTTAGCGTTGGGTGTTCTGTGGAGTGAGGTGCAGTCTGGTGGTGGGTGGATGGGTGTGGTGCGGTCAGTTGTTGGGTGAGGGAAGTGCAGTATGGTGTTGAGTGGGATGTGGTGCAATCTACTGTTGGGAGGGGTGTGGTGCAGTCTGGTGTTGGGTGAGGTGAGGTGCAGTCTAGTGTTGGTTGGGGCGAGATGAGGTGTAGTCTAGTGTTGGGTGGAATGAGGTGTAGTCTGGTGTTGAGTGGGGTGATGTTCAGTCTGGTATTTCGTGGGGTGTGGTGTAGTCCAGTGTTGGGTGCGTTGAAGAGTACTCTGGTGTTCGGTGGGATGAGGTTCAGTCTTGTATTGGATGGGGAGAGGTGGAGGCTTTTGTTAGGTGGAGTGCGGTGCAGTTTGGTGCTGGGTGGGGTGAGGTCTAGTCTAGAGTAAGGGTGGAATGTGGTGCAATCCAGTGTTGGGAGGGGTAAGATTCAGTCTAATGTTAGGTGCGGTGAAGTGTAGTCTGGTGGTCTGTGAGGTAAGGTGCAGTCTGGTGTTGGGTGGAGTGTGGTGCAGT
>JAUUEG010125855.1:0-10750 GCA_032361445.1 Panulirus gracilis | reverse complement strand
TAAGAACAGTTGCAAGTAGAAAAAGACAAAGTAAGACCAAAAACATCATTACAAACTGATTATCAAATTATTATGAACATTATACACTAGAAGTAGCACACATCTCAATAAACTCACTTCCTTATGGTGATATAATATGATACTGACCTTCTGGAGCTTTTAGTATTAT
Source organism: Panulirus gracilis (assembly GCA_032361445.1). NCBI lineage: Eukaryota > Metazoa > Arthropoda > Malacostraca > Decapoda > Palinuridae > Panulirus > Panulirus gracilis. The sequence goes on along the minus strand of JAUUEG010125855.1, from coordinate 10,581 downwards.
AGAGCAATTATTCATGAACAACTGCATGTAAAAAAAATAAAGCCTAAACTGGCATCACATAGAAAAAAACTCACTTCATAATGGTGAAGTTCTTATAACACTATCAATCTGGTGTATACACTAATACAATCTTTCATGAACAGATTCTTGCAAAGAGATAAAAAATATTGAAGATCAAAATTTTTAGTGTCTCAAATTCATTACTATCATAAACATTTCTGGGCTAACAAAGGGAGTGTGCGTGAGGGTGTATGACTGTGCAGGGCTTCATACCACCTCAAACCCAGCATCGTCAGGCTCATGCATCACATAGGAAGACTACTAATGATTTCACTCTAACTTATTGATTGTCTCTTAATATTTTGTCTTAAACAATAAGAATAACTCAATACAGTAGATCATTAAAACAGTGAATGGATTATACAAGCATATAAAGCTTGTTACGCCTGTAAAAATTCTAAGGCTCATGATGCTATCAAAATTATAATTTACCTTAGAACAATGTAGCTGAATTGTTTTTCCAAATGCTTTGAAATTATATCTTTAACAGTCTATGAAAGGCAAAGAACCTGTAAGCATCATTTTCTTCCTGTCTATACACATAAAGCTTCAAAGAGCTTCCAATGATTCACCGTTGCATTCAAATGCTTCTTCCAAGTAATTTGTGTGCAAGGATGATTATCATCTACCAAGGCAATGAGAGTCTGGACTGATGGATGAATCTGATTTCATCTCATAACTGGGAAATGCTTAATAGTATAACAAATAAGGAAGTTACCATTGCTAGTTAAAAGCATAAATGCATGTTGGATTGGGTGTAGTCATAAGTCTGTTATAAAACTAGGTGCAGAAAGATGTGTCTACAGTTTACTGTAAACAAAAAATTGTATTATGGTCATCATACATTAATCATGAAGTTTCACAGCCAAGAGTTTAAATTCATTATGTGAATGTTAACCTCAAGATATGACTTGATGTGAGGTGTGAGGTAAGCATCAGAGCATGCAGTGAAGCCACGAGGGACTGCCTTCACCATGGGGATAACATGTGAGGAAAGAGATACATGACTGAATCCCAGTTCTTGAGCAATGGCTCCAACTTTCTCCTCATGGTCTTTGTACCTGGAAATAAAAAGAATCAAATATAAGTGCATATGTGTACATCAACTCTCTACACTAACAGCATAAAGGCACCCTTTCCTTAATACAAAGGAGTAAAACACAATAACAACCAACTCAGATAAACAATAAAAAATCCACACTTACATCATCCCAGACCCCAAATATAAAGCAACTCTAACTTGAGTTAACACCCCCTCTCCTCAAGAACACACAAACATACTTATGAAACACTATTCAAAATTAGCCTCAAACCATCCATTAATCTAAATAGGACAATCATGAAAAACTGACACAATCCACCCTAAAGCAACTGCTTTTCCACACTTCACTCCAGCTGACATTCATAACACAATAAAAATTTGAAAGAATTCCCCAACAACTGGCCTTGACAACATACCAATCTTTCACAAAAAACAATTAAGACCAATTGCAACCACTTCTGGCTTCCCAACAAAATTCCAAATATCTGGGAACTTGGAGGACAGTAACCATCATGAAACCATCAGAGGCACCTAACTTCCCTCCCTCTAATACTCTATATCATAATTATCATCAATATCCAAACCCCTCAAAAATTTTGAGATTTATCATAACTTAGAAGGAAAAATATCAATACCCAGTCAACTAGTCCATTAATTATATAAAATGGTGACATTTCAAGAGAGTGAAACCATGATAGAGTTCTTAAATGAATTTTGCATATGTATTTACTTTTGAAGACACAACTCATGCCCCAAATTTAGTTTCACTACTAAGAGAAAAATATATGTATGTTCTACAATATATTGACTCAAAAGTTGAAGAAGATACACTGTCACCAATAGACAGAACAGAGCAGATAAAATGGCAGGCCTTGATAAGATTTACCTGAGGGCGTTGAAAGAGATTATGAATGAGATAGTTAAGCCCTAAACAACTCTTTTCAATAAATCACTTGCTAAGGGGAAGTTCCAGAGGAATGGAAGTTTGCCAACGTAATAGTGACATTCAAGAAAGGTAATACTGTAAATCACTGCCTGGAAATTAATGTTCATTTAGTTTAATGCCTATGGCAAGTAAATTTATAAAAACCATCATCTGCTTGATTGCTATTATGATTTAATCAACAAGTATGATGAAAAAACTAGCAGTTGGCATCATCTATTGGTATTCTAAAAAAAAAGCATTTTTTAAAATTCTACATCAAAGGTTACTATCAAATAACAAATTACATGATACATATAGGGTTGTATTTGCGTGGTTAGGAAATTGGTTGACTGGATGTAGACAAAGAGCAGAAATTAACGGCCAAGCCTCAGAGTGGTTGGATGTGACAAGTGGTGTGCTACAGAGATCAGTCTTGGGACTGGTCCTCTTCCTGATTTGTATCAATGATACAAGTAAGAGGTTGTTTTGTATGATAACAAAATTTGCAGATAACATCAAGCTGGTATATAAATCTAAGACAAAAAGTGAATGTCTGCAGCTTTAGAAGACAGGCAAACTAATGGGCTCGGCTATCAGGTGGAAATTTAATTTTGATGTTAATAAGGGATGTTAAACATATCAGTAGTAAGAAAAAGAGAGCAAGCTAAAGTATACATTTGGTTGAGCTTCAAAGGGTAAATGAGCAAATAGACTTGGGTTCAATAATCTCTATTGATAAATAGCCAAGTAAGTAGTGCAGAGGAGTAAAAAATGTCTCACAAATTACTGGATTCATAGTTAGAGCTTTCAAATGCAATTTAAAGAAAATTACCCTCACTCTTTACAATTCATTTGTGTGTCCCCTTCTTGAGTGTTTTGTTCAGTTTTGGTGACTCCAACTGAAAAAACAAAACACGTAGACAGAATGGAGAGGGGACACAGGAAAGATATAGACATGATTTCCAAAATGAAAAACAGATCCTACAAGAGCCAACAAAACAATCGACTTAAAAAAGAAAGGGTCAAGAGGTTTTCTAAAACAGGTATTAAAAATTTTCTGAGGCTTTAGTTATCTCAATTTATCAAGCTCCTTAAGGATAGATCTAATTGTTGCACCCGTAGTAATGGATACAGATTCCTGGGCAAACGTTTTACTTTGAACAAGGCAGAGTACTTTTTTTAAAGCAGGATTGCTAACATGTGGAATGATTTACTGGTCAGATTAGTTGAAAGCAGTACCACAGATACATATAACATACTTGACAAATATCTAGCCTCAAATCCATGACAACCATGACCTGCTCCTTAATTAAACAAAAAGTTTACAAGTTTTTCTTTGCAACATTCATATGCCCTTTTATTCTAGCCACACTAATATATGAATTTCCAATCTCTTCCACTATCCTAAACAGCCTCAAAAACACCTGATAGTCTGTTGCTGTTAAATATGTCTTTATTGGTTTACAACAATGAACTCACTCAACTCATTCTTCATAACTCTAGATTTTCCTCCAGTGAGCACTATGCGCTAACTCTGCCTTTTGGCTAAATGGAAGGAGCAATGGATGGAAGCAGTAGGTAGGAACATTTTGGCAGGAGCAAAACAGTATGTAAAAGCCTCTGCAAATACTGCGTTAAAGTTACCTTCTGCCAGTGGCCTGTTAGGGATGAGGCAAGAAAGGGTAAGAAGCAGCACAGGAGTTCAGTAATGTAGACTGTACTGCCATAGCCAACCCCTTGAGGGTGTTTCAGGTGGGAACAGGCATCAGAGATATAGATAGATAGATAAATAGGGAAGCAAGAGAGATAGGATAAGCAAATCTCAAACAGTTGGCCATATCATCAAAACATAGTTTTGACTGAGGGTAATTCTGGTAAGAAAAAATTATTATGTGCTTAGGAATCAACAACATCAAGCATAAGTACAGCATGAAAATCATTAATAGTGGTAGCATCATGTGCAAGCTCTGACAAAGGCAGCTGAAGAGGACTGAAGGTCCCATGTGGCCTCTGGAGTAATACCTTTCATGGTTTCATGGTGAAATCTAACTTTCAGACTGACTATGTCAAAAAGTGCTCATAAGATATCAGTGAACAGAAAGATATGTCATTTCATCAGTTATCATGCCTGATATATCCCTTATATTCATGTCAAGATAGAACTAGGAAGTTAAATTTTTCAGTGATTCTTGTGGATTGCAATCATGAGACAAGGGGTTATATAGTTTCAAAAACTGGAGAAAGAATAATCTTTGGATTAACACTGGTCAATGTTAAGATCACTAATCATAAAACTATTTCAGGTAATTTTGTTACAATAATTTCTCAACACTATTATAACATAATGCTATTGAAAAGACACATCAATTGCATTAGGAATAAAAATTTTGATGCCATGCAGACATTCAAGGTTCATTTACACAAAGTGTACCTGGTTGAAATCACTGAAAGGGAAAGTACAAGTAAACATATGGGAAAATTAAGTACTTACATAAAAGAATGTATTAACACCACAGCTAGTGATTTTATGCCTCTTTCCAGAACTTTAGTTAAATCTTGGGATAGCTTTTTTGTATCTAGTTTTTTGACTACTAGTATCTCTTCACCAGTTGATCCCTTTCTCAAATTCCACTGGTTGTTACTTGCTTCACTCTCACTCACATCTTGCCGAGGCACCACTCGTTCCCTTACTTCTACAACTTCCTCATAAAGTACATCAGGACATAGTACTTTCTGTAAAAGTTATGCAGTATAAAAATATAATCAATGATATTCTTCTTTAGCATCAAATGCATTCAGGCTTTTCATCTACATCTCAAACCCTATTTGTAAATTTTAAGAGGAGAGAGGCATACAAAAATCTCTAAATAGTTATACAGGCCATCTCAGTAAGGTTTTGTTAGATGATAAACTACATCAAAATCTGAAAAATCAGATAAAAAGATTTGCGTATCAGCTTTATGATCTGAGAAATAAGGTAGTCACCAACTGATTGTGCTGGGTGAACTTAGTTATTTGATGAAAAATACCATTTATAAAAAAGGGAAGAGAATGGACATAAGAGTGAATCATGAAAAATAAATGATAGAAAAAGAAAGAAATTAGTTCATCATCAACTATGGAAAAGCAACAGCCATCCACTAAGTTGGATACGAGATAGTGAGGGGGACCCCAATAGCAAATTAGTGCCTTAAGATATCAAAGCTAAGAGAAAACGCAGAATTCCCCAAAATTCCTTAATAAAGGATGAGTAAACAAACAGAAACAGAAAATCATATCACCAATAACTCTCAAGTTCCTTAACAGATTTGAAAATAATGACATTCCCCAGTTCTTAAAAAAAAATACACAAAATGATAAACTAAAGGACTCATCAAGAAACTAAGGAAGAGAAGAGTCAGAAAAAAATGTGCACCTACATCTCTAAAGTAAGAGATAAGAGAGTAGTGGATATGTGAAACAAGCTAAATAAGGAAGTACTTTAAGCAGAGAACATAAGATATTGGAGATTGCATACTTTTGGTTCAGATATTCCAGAGAAACAGCATTTTCTTTAGCAAAGAGCTACTCATATATATGTAAAAGAGATGCTGGTTAAGATCTTGTTTGTACATGCCATGCAGATAGATCTAAGTAAGATACTGTAATCTAATGATGACCTCACATAAAATATCTGATCTTATTTACTCTAGTAATGGTCAGTCATTAGCAGTTGCTGTGGAACCCACAGCAGTATTGTAATTTGGGACTTACTTTCTAAAAGATAGTTAAATACAATGTTTGTATACATCTTACAAGCAAAACTTCTATCAGCTCACTAATGGGCTCAGAGACTATATAAAGGTAGAAGCAATAATATAAAAATTATATGAAAATACTTTAAGTACATATTAGAAGTCATAAAAACAAAACCTTAGTCTTGTTCTACCTAGGTCCACATATTTTCTAAAATATATATCAGTACCCATTCTATTTACTTAAAAATTATTTTCCTGCTTCTCTTCCCTACTATATCCATAAAAAGCACAAAGTAATGAATAGCCTTTGTTTATGCAAGCCAGCATTATGGAGACATTTTACTACCAATGTGGTCAACCCACAAAGTATGAAGGGAATGTAAGAGGAAAATTTTGAAGTCTTAACCACCCATGATACTCTTTGTGCTTTATCTTTGTTGTCTAGGTAAAAAAAAATCAATTGACCACAGAGAGTACCTTCTTTAATGTGATCCTTGAATGGAAAAGTGAACATAAAGCCAACCCTATACTGATGATGTAACTGTCGGAAAGAACTAAACACTAATTTCTCCTATGTGAATTAGATGTTACTTAAAAACATTTACAAAAGTCCAGACTACCATTTTCATGCATAACCACCACTCATGGGAAAGTTTAATCACAAGTAAAACAAATAATTTACACTGCTCAGCAGCCCAATCAATACTTACCTCTAAGGTTCAAGAATGAAGCTGGCTGAAACAAAGCAAAGACTTCACCTCAATTTCTCATCACTATCGAAATCAGGCAACAGCACTTTAAGGTCCTCTATCTCAGTTCCAAAGCTAACTATAGTTTTCTAGACTTACAAGCTCTTTGAAATTGACAGTATATATAAGTTTCACAAAATGAATACTTATTTTATTGAAATCCAACTGGTTTCACTTTAATTAGCAGACTCCTTCATCACCAAAACTGAGTTAGAGATCATTTCCCTACATTGTCACTAATAATGAGATACTTTTTATACAATATCATCCAAGACCAAGTGAAACCACTGCTCTGTATCATACCGCTGTTCATCCTTGTCACTAACCTGACACTATCTCAACTACCTGAAGCTTATTTGGATCAGATTAAAAAAACTCAAAAATGTAATTAATTCAAGCAATATATGATGTTACTTATTGAAAATGGTATTTGTCATCCTCATTCAAGACAACTGAAAAACAGCAGCAGTAGAGCACTTCATTTTAACTTTTCAACATAGAGGCATTCTATACTTAAGCTGTTTTACTTCAATGACAGAACATACTTGATTATAAGCTGGCAAAAAGTGCATGAGACAACACTAGTAAAGCATCAAAATAATAATAATTCTAGCTTTATCAGGGTTTTTCACAGGATATGATTAAGTTTACAGATATTTAGGAGGCAGCAGATATTTTGCTGGGGACAACCTGACACCTAATTTTATTGAACTGGCAGTACAGACAAGACTGTAGGGTCAATCACAAGTTTTTAAGAATTCTCAAGAGAAGAAAAATCACTAACAAAAGGAAAGTAGTCTTACTCATTTCACTATATCACTAAGGCTGTTGACTATGGCCTACTGTTTCACTTTCTATCTTACAAGTCACTTACCAGATCAAATATATTTGGACGTGCTTGGTTACCAATGTGAAGAAGATCCTTAAAACCTTCAGTTATGGCTAAAGCCATCCGTTCTCCCTTTCTTTCCAAAAGAGCATTTGTAGCAACTGTTGTGCCCATGCGTATCCATCCAATGTTGTCTGTTTCTGTTGGTGAATTTCGAGGCACCCTTTTACCAGTCTCCTAAAAGAGAACAGTTCATGCATAAATACGTAATGAAGATAAGAATATATTTGTGTTACATATTTTTTGCCTGATTACAATACCATTAATACCATCCACATTACTGTGCTATGCACCATCACACTGGGTATATAGTAGTTATCAGCAGTGGTACAGTGTCACTGATGTATAGATCAACTGATACTTCCATGTTCATCAATTCATTATACAAGCCTAAAGTAATGCCAAATTGTTTCCACCTTGTGTAAATACATGTAAAGTCTTTATGAAAGAGCAACGGAAAGTTCATACTTTTGTAATATTCAGTTGGATACACTGAAAACCACCAGCCATCAAAATATGATTTCTTATTTTTCCACTAGTTTTGATATTTCTTTGTAATAGCATCCAAATCTGGGGCTTGAGAAGATCTGTGTCAACTCTCATATTCTCAAAGAAAAACTCTTGAAATGAAAACTGTAGGTTTTGATGATCAAACAGCCTTAACTCTCTGAAACAGTGTCTTGTGAACACTGAAAGACTTCTCTCAGTAATATTATGGCTAGGGGATGTTCAGCCTTATATTCAATAAGGAGGCTGAAGCCTACATTCAACCTTTGCAAATGACAATTGCCTGAAGTCCACACATTTAACAGATTCAAGGTGCCAGCTGAAGATGGTCAAAGAAGGTAAGAAAACAGTTTTTCAAAAGAGGAGGAAAGGATAGGCAAGGAGGAAAAACTTGGCACATTGTTCATAGGACACAACTTCAGCGGGAGACCTTCGAAACCTACATTTCTCTCCTTTGAAGTCTGTCCCACTAGCATTAAGAGCATATTCACAAGAAGTTGGGTTAGAGAAAAACCTTCATACAAGAATAACCCTAAGGCAAAAAACCTACAGCTGTGAATCATGATAATTCTACAGATTAATTCTCCTAAAGGAGGATTCCTCAGGATAAGGTAACAACTTAGAAAGGTATGTGAAGGGTGTCAAAAACCTTACTGATTTACTTTGGTGAAAGCTTCTACAGGATGTATAAGACAGCTTCTACAGGATGTATAAGATAGAAGTGTATCTTCTTGCAGTGTTCTACTGTAAGGACCAGATCGAGCCAATTAGGGGTATTCAAAATCTGTGTCTAAAATGTGCAACTCTCATTATATGCATGATATCTTTGCACAGGGGCCTATTCAATTTTCTCTGTTCCATTTCAATCTAGTATGTGTGCTATTGAAGCAAGTACTAAACAGTATATGTACTGCATCATGGTACATTAGTCAAGATATGGGATTTTCCAGTATTCTTTGGTCATGGGTCAATGGATCAATCCACCCAAACATGAATAAGAAATCATTCTCAACACTGGCTCTGTAAGAAAACCTAGTTTCCATGACAAAGACACTCTTTTCTCTCCAGGTCAGAATTCTGGGTGCTACTCATCCACTGAACATCAAGCAAGGTCAATTCGAAAGAAGCTGAAAATTATGAAGCTTTAACCACATAAAATCTAAGCCTGGGATGGCACAACCTAGGTTTTAAAATCAATAATGCTGCTATAGTAATACCATATTGTTTTAGTCCCTACTTATTTGAGTAGTATGGGAAAAGAGTTCTACTCTCATGGGGCCTCATCTTCTGAATTTTCTATGCCATCAAACAAACAACCTTTTAAAGCTTTGTAAACTGCCAGCATTCACTGATTCATTGTTTTGTGTATTCCAACCACTCACTAATCTTACACTAAACCAGTATTTTGTAACATCCTCTGACACGTTTTTGTTATGACCTCCAGTTACTTTGGTGCTGCATCTATTAAAGAATTGTTCCCAGTTAGTATCATCCAGCTGATCTAGAAAACTTCAGGTTTTTATCAGATTTCCCCCTCTCTATCCTTCATGGTGGAGAGCTTTGTAGCCCTCAGCCTTTCCTTGCGGCTCAATTCCCTTAATTCAGATACCATCTTAGCTTCTCTTATCTATACCCTATCAATCATATCTTTGTGCTTCTCTAAGTGCAGTGACCAGACTTGTGAGGCATAATCCAGTTTTGGTCTGATATGTGTAATGAATAATTCTATAAACATGTCCTTGTCTAAACATCTGAATGCAATTCTTATCTTTGGCAGTAAATAAATTGCCTCTTTCACAACTCTCCTAATATGCAGCTCATGATAGATTAGAAATGATGTCAACCCCTAGATCTCTTTCACATAAAGATTCCCGCTATCTGTTTCCTGCTAGGTAATAATCATAATGAGGCTTTCTTTCACCGTGTCCCATCCTTATCACATTAAACTTATTTGGACTTAATCTCATCATCTATTCAACTGACCAACTTAGGAGTTTCTCCTGGTCTCCCTGTAGGCTGATGCAATCATCACCATTCTTTGTTTCCCTTATAATTTTGGGATCATATGCAAACATGTTTACACATGATTTCAACTCATCAAGCACAATACCTATATACACCAATAACAGTAGAAGGCCCAATACCAAGCCTTGTGATGCACAACTCGTAATCCCAACCCACTTCAACTCAGTTTATTAAACTGTGCGCTTTGTCTCCTTCTAATAAGATATTCTTCTATCCAGCAAAGGAACTCATCCTGTTATAGAAGTCTAGAAGATCGATTAGCAGGACCTTCTTTCACGTTAAGCCATGTCTCCCCATTAAAAAGTTTCATACGAGCAAGTATTCATAAATCTAATTTCTGATTTTCTTCTCAAATGTTTTACAAACCATACTTATTAGTGAGACAGGCCATTCTATGGGGCCTTTCACTTAAAAGCCTCCCATAAGGACCAAAAAATAACCAATACAACAGGATAAGGTGGGGAAGAGAGGGTAGAGGTGGTGGAAACAGTCACAATGCTATTTCAATATTACTATAAAAGCATTTGCTAGTCTTTCAATAATTTCAATACTACTTTCTTTCTTTCATACCATTCGCCATTTCCCGTGTTAGCGAGGTGGCGTTAAGAACAGAGGACTGGGCCTTTGAGGGAATGTCCTCACTTGGC
>JAUUEG010125744.1:0-10751 GCA_032361445.1 Panulirus gracilis | reverse complement strand
CTTCATTTTAGTTTCTTCATAAAACGCCACATTTTCCACCTACTTCCAAGCCCTGGCCACCTCTGTCAAGAATTCTAAATCTGCAAAATACCCTGGCTAAATCTAGCCTATTAAATCGAGTTAACCGTATTCATTAACAACCCCAGATTTTTGCTTTAATAAAGGTGGGGCATTTTCCAGTAAATAAAAAAATGAAATATAAATGGTACGCTTGTGATGAAGACCTGCATACTATCTACGTTATTAACCTGTGTTTAATGAGCAAATTGCCCAACGTAGGAGATCCGCCCAGCTATGTCCTCAACAGCCAAAAGAGAATATGACAACACTCCCTATAGTAGGAAATGATTTAATCATACCCATTGGGTAGTTCCTGATTACAATAAATGGGTGAAACATTGGAAGATATGCGGACCTAGGACTGATCTAGCCAGGAATCAGCTGGTAGTGGGGGGGTGGGGAGGATCAAAATATAAACAGGAAGCCTCCTATCCGCCATATTGAACGGAAATGGCCATGTAAAATCTTTAAAATTGTAATGTAGACATTTGGTACAACATCTGCTGTTCAATGTGTACTTACGATTATTTGCGATTTGCTCTTTTCCATTTCAAATACTATTTCAAGGATTTTAATCGAACCATGAGGAAAGTCATATCCGGAAATTCCTCAACAGAGTTTCATCCACAACAAGGGAACCTCGACATCGTTGCCAATCTCATCCAGAGAGATGAATATGTTTAATGTATCGACATATACATAACAGTAAAGATTAGCAGGTGGTTCAGCAAGTATCACCTTTAGATAACCAGATATTTAAGGCAAAATATTTCTGCATACGTTGATCAGGTCATACAAGTTTTCTTGAGAACGACGTAAAAACTCCAGTCTTGGGACTAGTCAGATTCCTACATCACAACCAACGAATTGATTTATAATTAATTGTATTCTGCTGTTTGTTTGATACAGATATATACAAAAACAAGAAAGTTCTTGCATGTGTTTGTTCTAGCAATCTATGACAACCATTTTCACCGACCACCGTACCCTCTCACCAGATATAGGACTTTGCACTGTTGGTAATACTGAAATGGTACATTAGGGTACACCCTGACACAGACCATAAATTGAAGATACTAAAAAATAATTTTACCTTTGACCTAAGCCGATGATGGTCGAAATCTTTTGTAAAGATGATAGAATTTGCTTACTCCATTTCCAAAATATCACTGATTCATCTTTTCTTTATCGTCGTATCATGTAGCTCTACGTTTTGTTTCAACTTTTCTGCCTATTTCATCTACATCCTTTACATTCAGTATGTGTGTAAAGATTCGCTTGGTCAAGCATATTATGAACTTTTATCACTACAGCCCATTCTCTGGGTGCCATAAATGGCACAGGTCGGCCCGGGATTTTTTGATAGCGTCTGAACTCGTTTCAGATGGTTGTCTTAATGATGTGATCAGGTACATTATGTGATTATTAACAATCCACTCAATATGTAACTGAACACCTTTTCATTTTCTCTATTCCAAACCTGAGAAGTATTGGGTACATAGAAATATGCAGCTAGTAATATTTAGTCAATGACTCACTTATATGTTTCTTTTTTTACATTTCGCATTTTTCTCATACGTGTATTATGAGCCCTGAAATCAAAATAAATCAAAAACCCATTTTGCTCATTCATCCTGGGAAATTTCTCATTTTTCTAAATGACAAGTGTGAATATAGAGCAAAGTGCGGCAATCCTACGCTCTATTGTCCATAGCCAGATTGTCCCCTGTCATTCCATCAATTCAACACCATCTCCATGGTCTGTGTCTTTGATGAGATATTATTAAAGCTAATTTGAACATGATAGGAAAGTAATGACAGTAAATAGAGACCAGTGAAGTGAGTATATTTGTACACAATTATTCAGTGTTCATCTGTAGACATAGTGCCTACCCAAGCATGAACCAAATACATCATAAAAGAAACATAAGTTTGGGATCATATGCTGAACCTCCAAGAGCTGATGTTACTCTTGGGAAAAAGGTTGAACTTTGCTTCTCCCCTAAGGAAAAGGGGCTGGAGGGGCCCATATGGCTGGAGATGGCAGCAAATAATAATCTATACAAAACTTATGATTATTACGTCTGCTCTATTCTTTATTCCGTTACACAATTCAGATCTTTAAATATCACCTTCCTTCTGTGCCCTGGCCATTTTGACCGGTAATACTGCCTTCTCCAAGGGTCCGGTCATATGACATGTTTGTGATAATGGGAGATATATTGCATCTAAGATTTCAGAAAACATGAAACACTGCATATAAACATTATTTTTTAATCAAAGTTGACTATTAGCTATAGAATCATGTGAACTATCTATCTATCTGTATATCTGATGGCTATTCCCTCCAGGAACTCCCTGAAGGGGGTGGCCAAAGTAAAAGAGTCTCCATAACTAGTAAACTCCAGTACCACTTTTTAGCTTTTAGTGCCTCACCCTTAACAGGCCATTGGCAATGGTTACCTCTAGTGCAGTATTTTCATATGCTCCTACCAAACATCCCTACTGACTACTACCACCTAATGTGTATACCTTATGTGCCTCTTAGAAAAATGAATAAATTGAAACATTTAACTTGGATTTGAAAACATTTTTCTGTATTCTACAATAAGGCAGTTCATGCATTCCATTATACATTGGATTACATCTTTTCAAATATCTTATATTACTTTGTGGATCTAATATTTTGGAAAACATGCAAAATGTCTTAAATAGTTCCAGAGATTTTTTTGTACTTTGCCATTTCTCCATTAATGAGGTAGTGCCAGGAACAGATGAAAAAATGGCTTCATTCACTATCTATTCTTTAACAATCTTGTATAAAACACCAAAAACACAGCCTCTAATCTACAATCAGGCCCCATAGACTTTTCCATGGCTTACTGCTTTACAAGCCCTGTTAAGTCTATTAACATCTCCATTTTCAATTCAGTCTCCCCTTTGTTCTTATCCTCTTCACTTTTGAGGCAAATATCTTCTTTGTCAGTCTACCCTTATTCATTCTCTCCATATAGCCAAACCATTTCAGCAAACTCACTTCTGCTCCCTCAGCAACACTCTTATTTCCATTTACACACAATACCTTTACCCTATCATTACCTACTCAATTAACCCTCCTTACACCCATTAGTCCTCAAGCATTTCATTTCCAACACATCCACCCTACTCCATACATTCTCATCTATAACTCATGCCTCACATCCATACAACATCAAGGAGACTACTTAAAACATATCCATTTTTGCTATTCCAAATTGTCCTGTGTTTCCATACTTTCTTCAATATTCCCAAAACCTTTGCCCCCTCACCTAACCTACAGCTAACTTATGCTTCTAAGGTTTCACTTGCTGTCATAACCACTCCCAGGTATTTAAAACACACCTCATTTCCACCAACTTTTCTCCATTCAAACTCACAACCCTATTAACTTGTCTCTCTGCACTGATAAATCTAATGACCTTGCTTTTATTTACATTTACTCTTAACTCCCTCCTAAACATAAGACATCAATCAACTTTTGCAGTTTCTCACTCAAATTTGCCACCAGTGTCGTGTCTTCAGCAAACAACAACTGATTCACCTCCCAAGCCCCCCCTCTCATGCACTACAGCTCCATACCTGCCCTTCTCTCCAAGACAATTGCATTTACTTCCCTCATCACCCTCTCCATAATCAAATTAAACAGCCATGGGGACATCACACTTTCCTGCTGCAGACCCACCTTCACCTGGAACCACTCACCCTCCTTTTTACTTACTCGCATACAAACCTTATTCTCTTGATAAAATCTTAATGATTCTAATAGCTTTGCTCCCACACCATATATTTGTAACACTTTCCACAAAGTATCTCTATCAATCTTATCACATGCTTTCTCCAGATTTACAAATGCCACATACAAATTCTTTTGTTTCTCTAGGTACTTTTCACACACATCTTATCAAAGAAACTGATTCACACATCCTCTGCCAGTCCTAAATCCACATCATTCCTCCTTGGTCGAATACTGTGTGCATGCCTTCCTCTCTCTCCCATACACTTACCAGGTACTCTCAGCAGACTTATCTCTGTAATTTGAACACTCACATTTGTCCCCTTTCCCAACATGCAATGGCACCGTACATGCATTATACCAATCCTCAGGCACCTCAACATGATTCATACATACACTGAAGAAATGTCAACACTTATATTCTTCCTTAAGTAATTATACATATTATGGTCATAAATATGATGTCAAATCTACCTCTACCTAATCATGGATCTTGTAACATATGTTGATAAAGTGATTGGGAACATACCTGCCTGCTCCTTGATAAATTTTGTAACAATCACATAACAGAGGACACCTGCCTTATGTGGTGTATTAACCTTTTTAAGCAAGAAAAAAATAGTCAGTTACTATTTATGCCATTTTTTTTTTCAATATAAGTATCATAGCCCTTAGCTATCCATCCAGGGTGAAGGAAAAATTAAAGAAAGTAGAAAATGAATCAGGGCTTCACAAGTGTTTGTAAACCTGACTCTAAAAGAAAGAAAGGTCATATGTATTATCAATGTAATAGGAAAACATGCCCCCTGTAGGGCTTCTGTTCAGGAATGGGAAGAGTTTCCCAGTATGAGTACCGCCTCTTCCCCCTGATCTTATACTAGAATAACTAAATTCCCATCCTGGATGAACTGCCCCCACTAAGTGAAGAATATTCAAATGATAATTTTAATTTTCCTCATACATTATGAAAATTTTCACCAAAATCTCACACAGAAGTTATATACATACATACCTCCTGACCCTGGAAAGACACAAATCCAAACTATACCCTCTCATAACCCTAAATGATCAGCCACTTCCACTCAACAGAACACAAACCATACAGGGTATACAGTACATCACACCACAAACATCAACATCAAAGGCCATAAACAAACTAAATGCCCTCATAACCCTGCCATCATTAGGAAAAGAATCCTGTAATATCCTGAACTATGCCTCACCAGCCTAATCAGTCTACTGGTGAGAAGTAAACATAAAATTGCAGACTGCACAAAACTATGCCCTCAAAATAATTACTGGCTGTCTAACAACCACAGATAATTAAAATTAGCACAATGACACAAAAATACTCCCAATACAATCTCACTTCAATATGCATAACTCATATTTTTGGAAAGGCACTAGATCCCTCCCACCTAAACCACATTATAACCAACAACCATCTCCTAAATAGAAATAATAATGATAAACTCGCTCCTCTTTCACATTTTAGCCCAATTCTTTCCTCCCCAACAAACATGACACTTACAAAACATTTACAAACAGTAATGACTCAATAAGCACAAAACAAATGCCCTCCAACCCAGTCTTCAACTTCATTTCACCAAAGATACACCCATCTGAAACTCAACTCCTCAGGTACTTTCTCATGTGCATTCTGTGGAAGTTGCACACAAGGAGTTTCCTGGAGCAAGAAAGTTAAAATAGTAAGTGTGCATACAGAAGAAAATTGTGAACAATATTAACCATAAAATGAAGAAGCAAGAAATTGTTACTCATAGTCTCAGTTTATCTTTGTCCTCATGGAGGCACTTTATGGAACATCACACTTCTGTCCAGCAAAGTGGACATTAGTCTCTCATCTTTAACCTCTTAAAAGAGACTAGGAAAGGAGCTTTATGGAAATTTACATCTCTATCGCCAAAACTATGCCCTTGAAAAGTGTGAAAGCTGTGATAGAGATATGTTTAACTTGCTTTGGAGTAGCTAATCCAAAGACAGTATTAACCTTACAAGGTCAGGGTGTTATGAAATACTTCATTAAACTGAAACATACTGAGGTCATCTGCAGGTATATTAGTATGAGGATCCTTTCCCATATTCCAAAGTAGATCCAGCAGATGATGGAATTTTGCTAATGAAAACCCATTAAATTTAGATGCCAAGAAGAGAAAAGTCTGCAATAAGGCAGACTTTATTTATCAGCTCTGAGATGATACT
Source organism: Panulirus gracilis (assembly GCA_032361445.1). Classification (NCBI taxonomy): domain Eukaryota; kingdom Metazoa; phylum Arthropoda; class Malacostraca; order Decapoda; family Palinuridae; genus Panulirus; species Panulirus gracilis. The sequence goes on along the minus strand of JAUUEG010125744.1, from coordinate 4,696 downwards.
ACCTACACAACCAAAGGTGAGCTAATTGTTTCATGTTAAGACTTTGATATAAGATTGAGTCTCATTGCAGTGTATCTGTAGCATAGTAATTAGACATTGGACTAAAGATGAAGGAGATGGAAACTTGTCCCAGCCTGGATAACTTGCTCCTACTCAAATTGATACACATGAGAAGAGTGAGGGGTGACGATCACAACCTAAAAGATTTGAATAGAGATAAATGATGTGAACAGCGAAGTTCTTCAAGACACAGGGACAGAGCAACAAAAGAGCAAAACATGAAAGTAAGAAGGAAACTTATTAATGAGGGATAAATAAATACTTTAATAGCACAAGTGCAGTGAATGAATGAAACAGAGTGACAGAGGACATGGTTAACACTGACAGCACACATATATTTAAGAGGTTGTATGATAGTTGAGAATACTCAAGAGATGGAAGTCTATGTGTGTAACACAACCTCCCTGTAAGTACAAATAGGTTATTACACTAAATGGAAAGAAACTTTTCCAAAGAAGGATAAATCTGCAGTATCTGTGGTATGCTTTATTCACAGGCTCACTTGTTGGTACAGAGTGCCTCAAGTCCAGATCTCTAATTAGATAAGGGTTTGTGAACTGCCAGTCAATGAACTTGTGTCATCTGATTTCAGTGTAACAAAATATCACCATTGCAGGGTGAATGTGATGAAAATGAAATGTTTAAGGACAATATTAAGTGTAAGGAGGGTTGATCAAATATAAAAAGATGGGATAAGAGGTGTGGCAATAAGAAAAATATATCTGAAAGAGCTGAAGAGGGTGTGCTGAAATGGTCTGTTTATATGGAAAGAACAAGTGAGGAAAGGATGGAGTGAAAGACTCATTGAAGGCTTTGGGCCTGATGATACAGGAGGGTGTGTGGCAATAAAGATACAGAATAAATTGGATTGATATGGTTTTCAAGGGACTATGTATTCGAGGGAAACCAGGGAAAGGTCTGTAAGATGCATTATAAATGACAGCTAGAGGTTGGATGTGAATGAATGAGGCAATTCATTTTGTCTCTTCCTAGTGCCATCTCGATCACATGGGGAAAGATGAACATGTGAAAAAATATATTATGATAACAACAGTAATAATTGTTAGTAACATCCCTGGAGGTAAGAGTAAAGAATATTTCCCATGTATCCAGATAGTGGTTTGGTGATCAGAGAAGAGGTGGTGAAAGCCTTGCAAAAGATAAAATGCAGCAAGTTGCCTGGAGTGGATGGTATTGCTGTTAAATTCATAATGGAGGGAGATGACTGTGATTTTGATTGGTTGGTAGGGATATTCAGTATGTGTATGGGTCATTATGAGGTGCCTGAGGATAGGAGGAATGCATGTATAGTGCCAATGTATAAAGGTATGGGGGATAAAGGTGAATGTTCACACTACAGAGGTATAAAGTTTGTTGAGTATAGGATGGTAGAGATTGAGAGGGTGATGGCATGTACAAAGCATTAGACTGGAAAGAAGCAGTGTACTTTTGGAAGTGGTAGAGGATATGTGGATCAGGTGTCTGCTTTAAAGAACGTATGTGAGAAATATATAGAAAAACAGATGGATTTGTATGTGGCATTCATGGATCTGAGGAAGTCATATGTTACGGTTGATAGAGATGCTATATGGAAGGCCTTAAGAATATACGGTGCAGGTGGTATGCTGTTAAAGGCATTGAAAAGTTTTTATAGACGGTGTAAGGTGTGTGTGTGTGAGTAGGAGTGGAGGAGAGTGAACGGTTCCACATGAAAGTTGGTCTGTGATGGTGGTGTGAGATGTCACATGGTCGATTAATTTATTTATGAATGGGGTGGTGAGGGAGATAAATGTGAGAGTCTTAGAGAGAGGGACAAGTATGCAGTCTGTTGGGATGAGAGGGCCTGGAAAGTGTTGGTTGTTGTTTGCCTATGATTCAGAATTGTTGGCAGATTTGAGTGAGAAACTGCAGAAGTTGGTGACTGAGTTTGGAAGAGTGTGTGAAAGGAGAGAGTTGAGTGTTAATGTGAAGAAAAGCAAGGTAATTATGTTCAGCAGGGTTGTGGGACAAGTTAGTTGGGGTGTAAGTGTGAATAGAGAAAAATTGGAGGGGGTGAAGATATCTGGGAGTGGACACGCCAGTGAATGGAACCATGGAAGCAGAAGTGAGTCATAGGGTTAGGGAGGGAGCGAAGATTCTGGAAGCACTGAAGAATGTGTGGAAAGGCAGAATGTTATCTGGGGAGGCAAAAATGGGTATGTTTGAAGGAACAGTAGTCCCAATAATATGATATGGATGCAAGGCATAGGCTATAGATAGGACTATGTGGAGAAAGGTGGATGTTTTGGAAATAAAATGTTTGAGGACTACATGTGGTGTGAGGTGGTTTGAGTGAGTAAGTAATGAAATGGTAAGAGAGATGTGAGGAAATAAAAAGAGTGTGGTTGAGAGAGTAGAAGAGTGTGTGCTGAAAAGATTTGGACATATGGATAGAATGAGTGAGGAAAGGTTGACAAAGTGGATATCTGTATCAGGAGTGGGAACATGGAGAATGGGGAAACCAAATTGGAGATGAAGGATGGAGTGAAAGTTTTTGAGAGATAGGGGCCTGAAAATGTAGGAGTGTGAAATGTGTGCACAGGACAGAGTGAACTGGACTGATGTGTTATACTGGAGTCGACATGCTGTCAGTGAAATGAACCAGGGCATATGAAATGTCCAAGGTAAACCAAAGAAAGTTCTATAGGGCTGGGATGTGGACAGGGAGCTATGGTTTCAGTGCCTTATGCATTACACATGACAGCTCTAGAATGAATGTGAGCCAATGTGGCCTTTCTTTGTCTGTTTCAGACACTACCTTGCTAACATGGGAAACAGCAATCAAGTAAGAGAAAATATATACGCATGTTATAAAATGCAGCTAAGTATTTTTGAAAAGAGGGAACAGTGGAAGGAGCCAAGAAAAGATTTTTTCCTCTAAGGCTCAGACATCTGTTTTGGATGCTACCTTGCTCAAGCAGGATATGGCAAATATGTAAGAAATATATAATCCTTTTCCTTGGACTCTTTTCTAAGAAAGACATGGTTTTACGTATACACTATACCTTACCTTACCTTCCTGCCCTAGGATTCCCTTCCATTCTCATGAGGCCCTTGTAGAACTCAAGAAGTGCTACACCCACTAGTTGGGATGTTGTGCAAGTATGTGTGTCTATGTGCAGGGCAACTGAGTATCAAGCGTCTTTATGGTAGTTGCTTCAAAGGCATACACGGTTTTGGATGTTGTGTTGTAGAGATGGGTGATGTTCAATGCATAAATAGGAAAGAGTGCTTCATGTTTGTCCAGTGAGTGTGGGTTCTTATGGGTGCATGTCTGGTGGGTTGGTATTTAAGACAAAGTTGGGAGGTCAGCTGTTTAGTTGGGTTACTCTTTTTTTTTCAGTGTTATATTTGTTGGAGGCGAGGGGATCTTCAAGTAGAATTTAATGATGTGAAGCAACAGTAAATGCTTTATTAGTACCTGGGGGTTGGTGCTTAGTTATAAAGTGATTGGGTGGGAGGGGTTTAATGCTACAGAACAGAAATGAGTGGAGCATGTTGGAGTGGGACTCTATTGGCAGGATATTTAACTGTGGTGTAAGTTGTGGTTGCTAGGCAACCAGTGATTGTTCTAAAGTGCATAATTTTGTTTAGTTGTTGCCATTATATTTGCTTTTGAAGATTGCAAGACAGGGAGGATGAGGTATAGCTAAAAGCAAATAATATGTAGAGGTCCCTTACCTACTATGGTTTTTAGTATAGACACTACAACTAGAGTACACCATTTTACCAACCACTGTATCAAGTTATGAGTATCTCGGATTCTCCACGGCACCATGAAATTTTTATCCATGCACTAGGCAAATGTGAAGTGGTCATGGGAAGCTTGTGGCCCAACCTGGCAGACCAACATTTCTAGTGAAAAGCAGGAGTGTCATAATCAGGCTATGATGCTTGAGCAAGAACTGAGATAGCCTTTTGTGTGGTAAAGCTGTCCAAATGTTTTGTAGCAGTACTGAGGTGCAACATTGGAGCTGACATACTGCCACTGTATTATTCCCATAAGTTTTGTACATTTCTTTGTACTTTTACAGCATTTGTTCATTGTAACTTGCTATTTCTAACCCTGAAATTTTCATTAAAGGACTTAAGGTTTGTATCTCAAAGGTTACTGCCCCTCAGCTCCCATTTTCCATAAGCCCTGCAACTTGCCACAAGGTCTTCCAGGAACATGACCCCAGTGCTTTATAAGGGACCTCTGTGCAGGATGTTGAGTGATTCTTTTTCTTGTCCAAAGCTAGAGCCAGTTAGTGTTCTTAGGGCACATAGTTTGTGTATAGCCTTTGTGTTGATGTCGTTGGCGTGGCAAGTGAACAATGTGTCTAAGTGTCGCCTTTGTGTTGATGTCGTTGGCGTGGCAAGTGAACATTGTGTCTAAGTGATGCCTAGAATGGCTGTTATGCTTAGCTGGAGAGACTGTCCATTCAAGGTGAATGTGTAAGCAGGGTCAAGTCTGTTCGGGGTTAAAAGAGGGATTAAAGACCTGCAGAAATGCATACATTTCTGTTCTTGGTGAGCCAATGTTCTAACTGTGTAATGTAGAGCTGTAAGTCTGATGTTGCTTCTGTGGTGTCAGGATGTGAGGTGTTTAAGAGGT
>JAUUEG010125634.1:0-10752 GCA_032361445.1 Panulirus gracilis | reverse complement strand
CACCACCAACCACTCCCTCCCACCCTAGCCACCTCGTCTTACCTCCCCACCATTCCATCCCTTCTCGCTACCACACCCTCCCTCACCACCAGCACTCTCTTCCACCCTGGCTGTCACACACTTTTCTTCATCACTCCCACTTTTCCTCCCTCCCTGTTCGCCACACACCCCTGGAGAGCGCAGTGACATTGTTCAGTGACTTAGACGCACATCACCGCTATTTTCCTCTTCATTTTCATTTTCTTCATTTTCCTCTTCCCATATCACTGGCACAACCTTCCCGCTCAGCAGTGTAAAATTACTGGTTATCATATTTCCGAAAATACTTGACCCCAGCAACCAACAATTTCAATCCAGCCAAGGAAATGGACGAATTGTCGGCAGATGTGTTTTGAGAGCTAATTATCGTACGCTGGGTAATTTCCCCGCCTTTCATACAGACAAGACAGACAGACGGACAGACAGGAACACCTTTTTCTGATAGCACAGTTGTAGCTAGATGTAGCAATATATAAGTTCAGTACTGTTCCTCATTTACTCTATGTTGCATTATAGTCACCCTATTTTTTCACCAGTTTGTTACAATATATCCTCATACTGATCACCCGTCACTATATACAGCAGGATTTTCACTGTATCCCCAACTAATTACTTGATGTTCCAGTATTTTCACTGCAGTGTTGACCAGTCGTTATTATCACAGTATTTTGCAATATTGCCAACATACTTGTCACCGATTGATATGTACACCTCATGTTTCAACATATATCTCGTAGCCATATTTCCAAAGTATTGTTCAACAGTCACCATTCGAGTACATTGCACACTGTTGCCATATTGCTTACCAGTCAATATACGGAGCAACGATTCCACCACTGTTCACAAATCACTATTTCCTGCCATACATCCACCATTATCTGACCAATAGCAATATGTCGCAATATTTCTTCAGTAATGTCCTCCTCTCACTATTATATATATATTTCATTGTTCCCACCATATATTTCATCAGTCACGATTCATAGAACAGAATTTTTTCCTCGTAATGTTCCCCAGTCTTCACATGTTGATATATACCCACCATAGTGACCACCAATCTCAGTACGCTGATATGATATCGCCATATATTGTCTGTGATGTCCCCATGCTGTCGTAATATTATTTTGACCGTCATGTTAACTCTGCAATATTTTTTACCACCATTTCAGATCGTGGATGGCCACCAGCTGTTTGGCATGTGAGTAGAGTGTGAGTACAGTCCGTAGAATGGCAAGTCGAATGAACTCTGGAGTTTGATCCTCTTTAAGGAACGGGATGCTCAGTTTGAGAGTTCTGATCCCACGCGCGAGCGGATGTTGCATTCAATTCTTACGTTTTCTATACCTCATCCAGAACAGTTGAGTTCACAAATACACAAGTGTGTTACTGGATTCTTGTCCATGAATATACTTCAGTATCAGTCTCGAGCATGTCTGAATTGTTAGGCTACATGTTGATTCAACCTCGTTCACGTTAAGAATACGACACAGGCTGAAATTTATCTCACGGGTGGAGTCACTCAGCCCTAACACGTCACGGGTATCCGAATCAACAGCATTATCGCGTCAGTTTCACCGTTGTTTTCTAATTCGCTTTTTCACGCTACACTCGGTCATTGTGGATGAACTAAACTTGTTACTGCGCGTCTCGACTGATGTAAGAATTAGCGTAAGAATTAGCTTTAATATAGACTCTTGAATAGATGATGATTTACCATTAAAAACTCGTGTGAAAAAATGGTAATGTACCATTCATTACCATTGCTGGATAAAGCTTATATCTCTGTTGCTAAGGTAACAGCATCTAGCTAATGCATTTTCATTTACGTATGGAGGTTTATAGATCCTCCATGGACGTAAAGGCAAGCACATGCGAGGCCAGAAAACGATCGTTTAGCCAAAGTGAAATAGTTTCATATTGCTTCTAATAGGTTTATCACAGATGTTCTGACTCCGAATTAACCATCACCGCCTCTAAAACTAGAAAAGTGGATCTGGGTATTTATAGGCAGCAGTTGGGTAGAACACGGGGGCTTACAAACAAATGCTCTCGATCAGTTGAGACAGTTTTGGTCTGAGTAACAGAAAATGTGGGCATCGTCAAAATTTATGACACCCACTTACGCTGTTTTCAAACTTTGCAGTACGTACGTCCAACTTTCACATGGCGACCTCGTATGAGAACCAGTCCTAGAATCGGTCAGACCTTCCTTATTTTTCCCCCTTTGGAATGTTATATAGATAATCCCACTTATTTTTTTTAAAGTGATTTTTGCTGATTTTCGTTCCTTAACCTGCTACAGCCTTTGCATTGTCATTCATATGATCGTAACACATCGATGTGAATTATATTCAATTTGTGTGTGCTTGTTTCTCCTCATCGAATATGTGTGTGTGTGTGTGTGTGTGTGTGTGTGTGTGTGTGTGTGCCATTGTATGTATAGGGGAGCGGAGGGAATGTGTGTGTGTGTGTGTGTGTGAGTGTGCTTTACGTTCGTTCATTTTATTTTCTATATATATATATATAATCATTCACGCACTGTAGCAAATCATGAGAGCGAGTTCGTTCTTGTAGATATGTAAAAGACGGTTCGTTTCATCACGCCTACACTTTGCTTGTGTTTACATATGCAGGATGGTGGATCCTGACATTTATTTGTTTACGTCAGTCAAAATCTTATCAGCTAGCTGCTGTATTTTTAGCTAAGGTAATCTGAATAAACAAGTTTGTTAAGAATTAACCTCAGAATCGACACGTCTGGCACCGGGCTTTGTTTTGTCTGCAATGACCCCCAAAGACTTCGATGGCAAACTACCGGTTATGATCCGTTGTTGCTTAAAAGGCGACGTTGCCAAGTCATATCCCACTTCATACCTCATTTGACTCGAGCCTTGCAGTTGGGAGGACGCTTACAGTGTAGACGCTGTTTGCCATTCGTTACTCTCGGACGTATTACTTTGACTCGAGTGAAAGCGTAGGAAAAAAGACTAGCGTGAACTTTTCGTTAACTTTGAATTCTACAGTGTGTGTTATCGGACGATTGTTTTGTCGTTAAACATGCCGTTGAACAGACGTTAATCCAGGGACGTTATAGTGTTAAAAGACGTATTTCCAAAGAGAAACATTGATTAAATGAAGGTAGATAGACTGCAGATGTGCTTCAATTGATAGATAAGTTTGTTTCGGGATAAAATCCAACAAATGGTTTGTGTATGTGAACTCGTTTGAACAGTTTTGAGAATGAGATGGGCAAAGATTGAGTGTGACATCCATAACTATAAAACAGTAAGTGACAATACATAATGAAAAATGGTACAGGTAACGTGGACAGAGACTTAAAGCCAAAAAAAAACCACCTGTTAACAGAACTGACAAACTGTTTGTCTATATGGCAACAGTGAATAACGGAAGAAAGATAATGTTTATATTGCAACATAAACATAACGTTGGTGAACAGTATAGTAGAAACATTGCGACATGCAGTAACGTGTGAACATTTATGATAAGAAATACTGCAATGAACAACTGATACGATTGCTTGAACATTTTTCGAAAAGCGATTCATTCTCGGAAATGCCTCGTCACTCACGTGATTGACGGCTGTCGCAACTCTACTACTCTACACTGCCAGACGCCGCTCGAGGAAGGTAAGTGACAACCACTTATTTACTACCTCGTTTGATGATCATGTCTCAAGGAATTGCTGTCAGTATCACCGGACGAAGTTCGGTGATTTATGTGGCGGCTGTTCCAAAAGAAGGAACAGAGAAGGGGGCCAGGATATTCCCTCAAAAGGCCCAGTCCTCTGTTCTTAACGCTACCTCGCTAACGCGGGAAATGGCGAATAGTTTGAAAGAAAAGAAAAGATATATGGTGAATTATTATTCAACGATTGTTTCAACTGATATGATTATATGTCTTCGGTGATAATGTTTTTGATAAGGTAAGATATTATATTATGTATGGATTGTCATGTTTCGATTGATAAGGTAAGATATTATGTTTTGTTGATCATGTTTCTATTGATAAGGTAAGATATTATATTTTGTTGATCATGTTTCGATTGATAAGATGTTATATTTTGTTGATCATGTTTCAATTGATAAGGTAAGATTTTATTTTTGTGATTGTTTTCATTATATTTGTGCTGGTTTGTTTGGTAGTTTCAACTGATAAGGTAAGTTTATGATTTAAGGTGATCATTATAATCGACGTTCGGTAATTTTGTTTCTAGAGATGAAGTATCATTCAGTGATCCTGTGGTCCTCATAACTGATTGTAGGTTATTTGCGAACGGCTGTTTGGTGATTGTTTCACGTTATTGTAGGTTATAGGAGAACGTGGGTGGGGCACGGGCCTTTCTATGGGTAATTAGTTCAATTAACTCAATTACGTAGGTTCAAACTAATTAGAGGTTGTCAGATATACAGATATTTTCAGAATTCTTCAATAGGTGGCCTGAATTTTGATTGGCATTCCCTGCAAAATATGGTTATTGACAGTATTTAATGGGTAACGTAAGTAAGAATATATGATCTAGTGATGAAAATAACGAAGCTTTGAATGCTTGAACTCTGACATTTTGCGTAGTCTGGTCTGATATGACCATGATTATAAGGCTGGTACCAAAAGTATTTTTGTATTTTATTTTTCATTTTGGAATTTTGTAAATATCTAAATCCTGATGTAGAAAGCTTACTATTGTTTTGGATACAGTTCCACTTCAAACTGATGTTCCGCCGGAATGATTTTTAAACTAGATACTTAAAACCAACATGATTATCCCCGTCGTCATCATTAATATCGTGATCAGTGTCATCATTGTCATCCTCATTCATCATATTTTTCATCTTTGCCAGGGTAATAATCATCATCATCATCATTGACGCTGAACTCCTCCATATTCCAACCAGTACAACTGCAATCCACCCCCGATGTGTTCCTCCAAGTTCCACCTCCGATTTGTTCCCCCTCCCCCGATTCATACCCCCGCCTCCCACTTCCTGAATCGTACTTCTGCGTCATACCTTCGACGTGCGAAGTCCTCTCCAGGTGGGTGATTGGTACCGTTCCCACGCCTTGCACATGTGTGCGGCACGGACGCACTACTAGTGTAACAACGACGCTAATCGTCGGAGTACTTTCCTGAGACGCATTTCGGTCCGGAGTAATAAGCGAATGAATAATCTTCAGTGGAATTGATACATATATGTTGGAGTTTCTGTGATGGTCATGTGTTTCGTTAGGTAAAAGGATATAAACCTCTGAAGAAAGAGAGAGGGGCTATTCGACACTTCAACTGAGCTGTTGTCAAACTACCAATTGGATCCTGCCTCACCTCGCGTCTTACCTCGCCAGATGGATCATCCGCAACACCAGCTGGCGTTACCAGGAAGAACTGTTGCCCTGGGAAAGTCTGGCTGTGCGACTGCAGCCGTAGCAAGCGAGCTAGGACTATCGACAGAGATGGGAGGAAAAAGTGCAAACCTTGAAGAACGACCTGAATGTGGTGGTCCGAGACTTTTTTTTAAGACCAGCCTCGCGTGTGGTCGAAGGGTTTCGGATGAGGTGACGGGAAGTACCCGCTGACAGAATGCCGTCGCCAACAGAGAACTGCTTCAACCAGACACTTCCCCGGGAGCTGTGAGGAGGTGGCTTCGCGAGGCTGGAATACTTCGTATGACAACGGCTCTTAAGGAGAAGTCAGAAGACCGCCACGGTAATGCCAGAGTTTGCCCACCAGTGCGTAAATGAAGGAAGGACTCGATTTTTTGTCATCTCTGACGAGGAGACATTGACATCCACCGCCCACTGTCCTCTCCGCTGCTGGGAACATCAGCCCAGTGGCAAGTAACGGGCATGTCGCGTGCAACCGTGTGGGCGATGGATACACCCGTGCGGCATGGCAGTTATTGATGGGAGATCTAACGTCGAAGAATGTCTGGAGGTATTAGAAGTAATGTATAAAGTAGCTTTCTAGATTGTTTGATTCTGGATAACAGAGCTTCTACATATTGTGTAAGACTCCGTCTACTGAGATCATGTTGATAAGACAGTTGTTGACTGATTAATTTATGAATAACTAGTGTATCAGTGTGGCAATTAGTAAGGACATTGAATGTAATTCTGATTATCATTGTAAATGAATTCAAATGCCTACCAATAGGCACACACTCTACAAATGGTAACATGCAGATCCCTAATGCTAATTTTCCCTATGTAAATAAACCCATAATGCCTTTAAGAATTTATACAGAATGATACAATAAAAATATGGTTAAGTAATCAATATTTCTCTAAAATTAGCACTTAGAAAATTATTTTTCATGGTAAATGATATGGCACAGGAAAAACATCCCAATCTTAACCACCTATAGTGAAAAGGAAGAAAGGAAAAATTACTAAGAGCTCCTTAGGTATTTGTAGACCTGAAACTTAATGACAAAAGTTTATGGGAAGAGGGAAAGACAAAAGATAGAGGAGAATTTCACAAGATGTTTCAGGAAATAAGTAGGTATCATAATGGTCAATCCTAATGCGGCCAGTCTCCACAAAGAAACTGGAAAGCAGCAACCAGGTGTATGCCACAGGTCCAATCCTTAGTGGCTGAGACAAATATACAACTCATGACAGCAGTGGTTGTAATATTATCTGTAGAATAGGAAGAGGCAGAAACATCTCATGACACTGAAAGGGATGGTTGGAGAGAGGTTATACAGTACCTAGAGAATAAATGATATGAAAAGCTTTTGACTCTACTCTGTTTATTAAAGATGTGGAGTTAGAGCTATCCCAGATAAGTGAACACTACTCCATACAGGCATGAAAAAAAAGTAAATATAAAATACCTGCTCATGAGCATGACTATGGTACCTACATAACAACCCTAACTATTGGGAATAAAATTTTGGGGTGATTATGTGTATTTTCAAGATAGAGTGGAGGAGATGGTTGTGCTCAATATGTTTATGTTATTGCCAGGTTGAAGGTGGTGTCCTGAAATGGAAAAGAGGGAAATGAGTGACATTTAGAAAGGGATATGGATAGAAATGGTTTTCCATTTTTATTAAATTTAACTTGTTTATTGTTCCCCCATTTGAAATGTTGTATGTACACATCTCAATAAAAAGTGGAGATATGTTCTGTCTGAGAGAGTATTGATGTGTGGAGCGGCTGGAAAGAGGGTTGAAGTATGTCGAGTAGAATAATCAGCATTAAAGTGAATAGGTCAAAAGTTGAAAAGAAATTTTCATACATGGACAGAACCCTGATGAACACCACTGTTGATATGATAAGAAGGAATGATACTCTATCACTGGCTACTGAAATGAACTATGCAGAGAGAATGCTATGCATTAGAGAACAGAGATATGTAGAAATACCAAAGGAAGGAAGTTTAGAAAGCAAATACATGCCACACAAAAAAAAAGATTCACCACCATTCCTGATACTGAAGAACTAGAAGATCACTATTACACCTAGCACAGCAAAATCTGTACAGGTATCCTCCATAAAGGAACAACTCGTACAGAGGAGTTACATGCTAACAACAGTTGAGAATTATGATAGAAACTTGTATGAAGACAACACCTCAAAGTTAAGAAGAATACAGAAAATATATTTTTACATAGTCTACAATATTTTCTCCTTTAACAAAAAGACCACGATATTTCTGGGAATTATTTTTCTTCATATGATACATTCTACCATGATGGCATGAGAAAATTCCTTCCGGTTTGAATGCCACCCACTGTCATTGAGTTTGTAAGAAAGACATATGTCAGCCAATGTTTCCTCTTACTACAGTTTGTCTGTGCTTCCAAAGTAAGTGTAACTATTTCATTATGTATGCCATATCAAAGTCACTCATGGAAGTAGAGAATGCAAGACTATCATTCTAGAGGTGAAATTATAGGTCCATGAAGAGATTTAATGAAGGCAAGAAAGTTGTGGCTATAGCCAAGTCCATGGGTCTCATTAATTCAATTGTGGCCAATATTAATAGTAAAATATTGGAAAGTAAGGTCAAGTCTTTAGTCTGGGACTTCATTAAAACTTTCAGGCAGGCATGGAGGGTAGGCCCCAGTGATATGCCTCCATTCACAGGCCCCTTATGCTGGCAGCCTAAGTGGCCCTGCCAGATGTCGGTTTCTTTTCATTTCCCCCCAACAACTCTTAGTGTTTTTCTTAGTATAACAATACTTTTGGACTGATGAATTAGTTAATGTATATCCAAAGGGGACTGTGTAAAAATTAATGTAAAATGAAAAAATAATTTGTGTTGACAGATAGATGATAAAATGATATGCAAGCATAAGGTGTACTGGAATTTTATTCTTTTGAACTATCTAAGAGCCCTGCTGCCTCTGGGAAACACTGCTGGAGTTGCCTCTGCCAATAGCCTTTAGGCTAAGAAGCAACACTGGAGTCCACCAGTTGTGTTGGGGAGTAAAAGAAGGAGCATTTGAGAATGATGGCTCTAAAGGTTAACAGGAAGACCGGTGAGTGTACAAGAAGAGCTCTTGTGAAGATATCTATGAATTATAGTTTGGACGTGCTCGGGATTGAGTAAATCCATATCCTTAGGAAGAAGTATGGAGTGAAAACGGACATGATGAATGCAAGTTTTGGGAAGGCATGTAAGGAGGAGTTGGTACGGATGGAACTGAATGAAAATTACAAGGGAAAAGGGAACAAAGGATGTGCAATCGTGCTATCACTGAGAGTAAGGGAGGATATCACAAAGCATGGATGGGATGTACCAAAAATGATTTGGGTGAAAGGAATTGTGAAGTATGCTTGGGTATGTGTTCATCCACTTGTGAATATGAAGATTGAGCAAGGTAAGGATAAAATTAAGCATTTCTTGAGTAATGACTGTACATGGGTTTGAGGAGAGAGATGATTGTAGTGGATGATATGAATACAAAGATGAGATGTGATGAAACTGATAAGATGGTAAATGGGAAGTACCTGGAGTAAATGAAAATGGTAATTATCTTGTGAATGTCTGTGCTGAGAGGGTTCTTCAGCACAAGATGATCCACAGATATATGTTGATGAGAATGATGGAGGAAAAGATCAAAAGGGTTTGATTAACTATTTGGCAGGGAATACAAGGTTGAGAAAGGTACTGGATGCAAGAGTAGTGAGAGGATTCCTTAGAGATTCTGACCATTTCACAGTTGTTGCGGAGATGAGGATCAGGGAGAAGTGGAGGTATGGCATGAAGAAGAATGGAGAGGTAAAAGTGTTGGCAGGCAAGAAGATGAATAAAAAAGAATGCAAGGAAGAGTATGAAAGAAGGGTGACACAAATTTTAGATGAAAGTGAAGTAAATGCAGTAAGTAAATGCAGTTACAATTAAACATAAGTGTTTATTGTGATTATTTCCCACAGTTTTAAACTTTGAGTTCAATGATATATTTCTGGGCAGAACTGTGTTGAAATCAATATGAAATAGTATCATATATTTTGATTAGTAGATGATAATCAATGGTAAGCATGAGTCAAACAACTGTTACAAGCAGTGTAATCATGAGCATTAATTATAGCATGTATTGTGATTATTTCCCATATCATCAGTTTATAAGTTACATATTACTTTTCTGAAGGAAACTGTGTAAGTATCAGTATGAAATAAAAGAAAATACTTACACTTTGATGAAGGTAATATGTGATAACTACACCCACTGAACAACTTTTATAAGCAGTATAATCATGAGTAATCATAATGCACTGATAGTGTGAATATTTTCCCTCATCATTAGTTTAAGAGTTGGGTACGATGTTTCTGAAAATAACTATGTATAAGTAGCATCATAACTTAAAGAACCACTTTTTGGCAATTCTTTTCCAGTCGGATGCCAATGTGGAGCAATTAGTGTTCATGTGGCATTAAACAAATCAAATGCATATGTGGTGCATTTGGTGCACAAAAGTGTTAACTGCTGAGTTAGTATACAGGAATACATTGAAAACAATTAGAATTATCTGGAAGACCATGTCTTTATATAAGGACTTAAAGAGTGAAGTAAGTAAAACAATTCAACATGAAACTTTTGGTTCAAGTAAGAAGAAATTTGGAAAGTTTGAGGTGTCACAGTTTGCATCAGATCTTCATGACTCGCGAAGTTGCCTGTGGTAATGTAGAAGCAGTAGAGTACTGTCCTGTACATCTAAAGATCATTAAGGAAGAAGTATACATGCCTCAAAAAGTGCTTAAAGTGAATGAGACCTACTTATTTTGGAAGAGCAAGATATCAAGGACATTTTTAGTAAAGAAGAAATGACAGCTTCAAGGCTCAAAGCAGCCAAAGATTGCTAGATGCTTCTACAGGGAAGGAATGCTAAAAGAGAATGTAATCTTTAGCCCTCACTAACATATCATTAAGAAAATTCTAAGTTCATGTAAAGTTTGCAATACCTCTGATTAGTCAGAGACAAAATAGGCAAACAAGGATTGGTGCTAGGTCTAAAGCACACCCCTATACAATTGAATATAACTAGATTCAAACAGCAACAGACCACTGAGTCTAACAAAGCTGCTTGTGATAGTGGAAGAGATCAGAAAGTCATTGATAAGTGTGGTAGAAGTAAAAAACAGTTTTTTCAGAGGGGAAGACCTGTAAACTTTTTGCTAAGGAAGTGTAAACAATGTTAATTGTGGATTTGAAGTAAAATATTTATCAAGGCCATGCTTAAATGTATTTA
>JAUUEG010125522.1:4079-16511 GCA_032361445.1 Panulirus gracilis | reverse complement strand
AACCAGGTATTCCCAATCACCAGTCCTTTTTCAGCACACAAATCTACAAGCTCTTCACCATTTCCATTTACAACACTAAATACCCCATGTCCACCAATTATTCCCTCAACTGCCACATTACTGACCTTTGCATTCAAATCTCCCATCACTATAACCCGGTCTGGTGCATCAAAACTGCTAACATACTCACTCAGCTGCTCCCATAACACTTGCCCCTCATGATCTTTCTTCTCATGCCCAGGTGCATAGGCACCAATAATCACCCATCTCTATCCATCCACTTTCAGTTTTACCCATATCAATCTAGAGTTTACTTTTTTACACCATCACATATTTCCACAACTCCTGCTTCAGGAGGAGTGGTATTCCTTCCTTTGCTCTTGTCGTCTCACTAACATATGACTTTACTCCCAAGACATTCCCAAACTACTCTTCCCCTTTACCCTTTAGCTTCATGTCGTTCAGAGCCAAAACCTGCAGGTTCCTTTCCTCATCTTGGTTACATCCTCACACATTTAGACACCCCAGTGTGGGCCTTCAAGGAGGATGGGCACTCCCCGCATGACTCCTCCTTCTGTTTCCCCTTTTAGAAAGTTAGATACACGGAGGGGAGGGTTTCCAGTCCCCACTCCTGCCCTCTTTAGTCGCCTTCTACGATACATGTGGAATGCGTGGGAAGTTTTTTTCTCCCCTATCCCCTATAATTATTATCATTATTATTATACTCGATAGCAGATTCCTGCATCAGTGAGTTAGCTCTAGAAAACAGACGATGGAAGACCCATTCAGTCATATACACACTCACATAAACATACATGTACATATACATATCATTATAAACACAAATACATACATATAAATACACAAACATATATATTTATACACATGTACATACATATTCATCCTTACTTGCCTTCATCCATTGATGATGCTACCTTGCCAAACACACAATAGCATCGCCACTCCCTGATTCATTGAGGTACCACCAGGAAAACAGACAAAAAAATGCCACATTTGTTCACACTCAGTCTCTGGCTGTCATGTGTAAGACACCGAAACAACAGCTCCTTAGTCACATGCAGACCATACAGACCTTTCCATGGTTTACCCAAGACATTTTACATTCCTTGGCTCAGTCCGTTGACATCTTGTTGACCCTGGTATACCACATTGTTCCAATTCACATTATTCCTTGCACCCCTCTCACCCTCTTGCATGTTCAGGCCTGATCACTCAAAAGTTTTTTCACTCCATTCTTCCACCTTCAATTTGGTCTCCCAGTACTTGTTCCCTCCACCTCTGATACATATATCCTCTTTATCAACCTTTCCTCACTCATTCTTTCCATGTGTTCAAACCATTTCAACACACCCTCTTCCACTCTCTTAACCACTGTTTATATAACCACATATCTCTCTTACTCATTCATTACTTAATCGATCAAAGTACCTCACACCACATATTGTTCTCAAGCATTTCATTCCCAACTCATCCACTCTCCTCCAAACAATTCTATCTACAGCCCATGCCTTGCAACCATATTATAATGTTGGAATTACTATTCCTTCAAATATACCCATTTTTGCTCTCCAAGATAACATTCTCTCTTTCCATGCATTCTTCTTTGCTCTCAAAACCTTAGCCCCCTCCCCCACCCTATGACTCCTGCTCCCATGGTTCCATTTGCTGCCAAGGCCACTCCCAGATATATAAAACTGTTCACTTCCTCAAATTTTTCTCTGTTCAGTCTCAAGTCCCAACGAACTTGTCCCTCAACCCCGGCGAACCTAATAACGTTGCTCTTATTCAGATTTACTCTCAACTTTCTCCTTTTACACACTTTTCCAAACTCAGTCAGTAACTTCTGCAGTTTCTCACTTGAATCAGCCTCGGGGCTGTATCATTGGCAAACAACAATTGATTCACTACCCAGGCCCTCTCATCCCCAACAGACTGCATATTCACCCCTCTCTCCAAATCTCTTGCCTTTACCTTCCCAACAACCCAATCCGTAAACAAATTATACAAACTTAGGGACATCACACACTCCTGCCACAGACGAACCTTCACTGGAAGCCAATCACTTTCCTCTCTTCCTACTTGTACACATGCCTTACACCCTCGATGAAAACTTCTTACTGCCTCTAGCAGCTTACCTCCCACACCATATATTCTTAAAACCTTCCACAAAGCATCTCTATCAACCCTATCATATTCCTTCTGCAGATCCATAAATGCTACATACAAATCCATCTGTTTTTCTAAGTATTTCTCACGTATATTCTTGAAAGTAAGGACTTGATCCACACATCCTCTACAACTTCTAAAACCACACTGTTCCTCCTCAGTCTGATGTTCTGTACATGCCTTCACCCTCTCAATCAATATCCTCCCACACAATTTTCTAGGAATACTCAACAAACTTATGCCTCTGTAGTTTGAACGCTCACCTTTATCCCCTTTGCCTTTGTACGATGGCACTATACGTGCATTCTGCCAATCCTCAGGCATTTGACCATAGTCCATACATACAATGGATATCCCTACCAACAAATCAAAACACAGTCAACCCCATTCTTAATGAATTCAACTGCAATGCCATGCAACCTGCCGCCTTGCCAGATTTCATCTGCAAGGTTTTCACCATCTCTACTCTCTTCACCAAACAACTTTCCATGACTCTCACTTCACACACAACCCTGACGTCAACACTCTACATCTGCCACTCTGTCATCAAAACATTCAACAAACCTACAAAATACTCTTCCATCACTACATGTTATCACTTCCTCCTTGCCCTCTTCACCAGTGTTCCCATTTGTTCTCTTGTCTTATGCATGTCATTCACCTCTTTCCAAAACATCTTTGTATCCTCCCTAAATTTTAATGATATTGTCTCACCCCTCTTTTTCACCCCTTGCACTTTCCTCTTGACCTCCTGCCACTTTCTCTTATACATTTCCCAGTCATTTGCACTCCTTCCTTGCAAGTATTGTCCAAACACATCTCTCTTCCCTTTCACTAACAGCCTCTTCATCCCACTACTTGCTACCCTTTGTAATCTGCCCACCTCCCACCTTTCTCATGTCACATGCATCTTTTACACATGTTATCACTGCTTCCCTAATGCATCCCAATCCTCACCCACTCCCCTTATGTCATTTGCTCTCACCTTTTACCATTCTACACTCAATCTCTCCTGGTACTTCTTCACATAAGTCTCCTTCCCAAGCTCACTTACTTTTTACCACTCTCTTCTCCCCAACATTCCCTCTTCTTTTTTGAAAACCTCTGCAAATCTTCACCTTTGCCTCCACAAGTTTGTTATTTGACATTCCACCAGCTGCCCCTTTCAGCACCTTAACATCCAAAAGTCTCTCTTTTACAGGCTTATCAATTACCACATAATCTAATAATGCCCTTTGACCATCTCTCCTTCTCACATACTTATACATACATGTGTACATCTTTTTAAACCAGGTATCTGGAATCACCAGTCTTTTTTCAGCACACAAATCTCTAAGCTCTTCATCATTTCCATTCACAACACTGAATTCCATATGTACACCAATTATACACTCAGCTGCCACATTGCTCACTGCATTTGAATCACTCATTATTGATACCTGGTCTCGTGCACCTAAACTGCTGATATACTCACTCAGCTGCTCCCAAAACACTTGCCTCTCAAGATCTTTCTTCTTATGACTAGGTGCATAAGCACCAGTGATCACCCATCTCTCTCCTTCCACTTTCAGTTTTACCCACATCAGTCTAGAATTTACTTCCTTACACTATCACATACTCCCAAAACTGCTTCAGTAGTGCTACTCCTTCCTTAGCTCTTGCCCTCTCAACAACACCTGACTTTGCTTCCAAGACTTTTCCAAACCATTCTTCCCCTTTACCCTTAAGCTTCATTTCACTCAAAGCCAGAACATTCAGGTTTTTTCCTGAATCATACTACCTATCTCTCCTTTCTTCTCATCTTGGTTACATCTTTGCACATTAAGTCACCCCAATCTGTTTTCTCTTTTAGAAATTGAAATACAAGAATGGGATGGTTTCCAATCCCCCACTGGGTTGTTGAAGAATTATTTCTACCTCCATATTTTGTGTGTATCATGGAAGTTGAACAGGGGTTGCGATTGAGGGCTAGAAACCCCCCTTTCAGTATTTCAGTTTCTAAAAGAGGGAACAGAAAGAGCCAGGTAGTGAGTGCTCATCCTCCTTGAAGGCTCAGGCTTGAGTGTCTAAATGTCTGTGGATGTAACCAGGATGAGAAGAGAGGCGAGATATGTAGTATATTTGAGGAAAGAATCCTGTATCTTCTTTCTCTGAATGAAACACAGTTCAAGGATTAATGGGTAGAATTGTATGGAAATGTTGATGGAGTAAAGTCAGAGGTTGGTGAGAGGACAAGAACTAAGGAAGGAGTAGCACTACTGATGAAGTTATAGGAGTGTGTGATAGAGTGTGAAGAAGTAAATTCTAGAATGACGAGGGTAAAACTGAAAGAGGATGGTGAGAGATGGATGATTATTTGTGATTATGCACCTGTCCATGAGAAGAAAGATCATGGGAGGCAAATGTTTTTGGGAGCAGCTGAGTGAGTGTATCATCAGTTATGATGTTAAAGACCATTTATAAGAGTTGGTTTATTTGTATATTAAGTTATGAGGCAGTGGAGGTTATAATTGGGGTGCATGGAGTATTCAGTCTTATGAATGGAAATGGTGAACAACATGTGGAGTTTTGTGCTGAAAAAGAACTAGTGGTTGAGAATACCAGATGTAAAAAGAGTGATATACACAAGTATACTTATTTGAGTAGTAGAGATGGTCAGTAGGCTTTATTAGATTACACAGTAATTGGAAGGCATATAAAAGAATGACTTTTGGATATGAATGTGCTAAGAGGGGTGGCTGATGGGATATCTGATCTTTTTGTGGATGCAAGGTTGAAAATTTGTCAAGGTATCAAAAAGAGGAGATAATGTTGGGGAGAAAAGGGTGGTAAGTGTAAGTAAGGTTGGAAATGAGACATGTGAAGAAATACCAGGAGAGATTGAGTGTAGAATAGCCAAAGATGAGAGTAAATGAGGTGAGGGGAATGACTGAGAAATGGGAGATGTTTAGTGAAGCAGTGAGGGCATGTGCAAGAGATGCATATGTTATGCGAAAAGTGGGAGATGTGTAGAGTAGAATGGGTAGTGAGTGGTGGGGTGAAGAAATAAAGTTGCTAGTAAAAGAGAAAGGAGAAGTGTTTGGATGATACTTACAGGGAAGGATTGCAAATGATTGGGGGATGTGTAAGAAAATGCAGCAGGAGGTCAAGAGGAAGATGTAGGGGCTGATAAAGAGGGCAAAAGAGAGTTGAGGTGAGCAAACATCAGTAAACTTTAGGGAGAATAAGATGTTGTGGAAGGAGGTAAAGAATATGCATAAGACAATGGGAACTTTGTTAAAGGGGTACAGGTAAGTGATGAAGTGAGATGGAGATGGAGTGAGTATTTTGAAGGACTATTAGAATGTGTTTGATGATAGGATTGCAGATGTAGCATGTTTTGGTCAGGATGGTATGCAAGGTGAGATAGTCTTGGGGAATGGAGTGGTTTGGTGAAGAGATATGAGGTGGTGAAAACTTTGCGTAAGATGAAATATGGCATGATGGCTGGAGTTGATGGTATTTCTGTTGAATTTTTTAAGGAAGGGGATGACTGTGTTGGTGATTGGTTAGTAAGTATAATCATTTGAAGGAATGTATCATGGTGAGGTGTCTAAGGATTAATGTGATGCATGTATAGTGCTATAGTATAAAGACAAGGAGGATAAAAGTGAATGTTCAAACCACAAAGATATAAGTTTGTTGAGTATACCTGTTAAGGTGCATGGGAGGGTATTGACTGAGGAGGTGAAGACATGTGCAGAGCATCAGATTGGGGAGGAGCAGTGTGATTTCAGAAGTGTAGGGGATATTTCAGTTAAGGCACACCCTTGATGTGGACTTTTGTCCTTGACTGGAGCAGAGCCTTCAGTATTTAAAGAATACTATTTAAATCTCTTGTTTTGCCAATCTTCATCCTTCATGTAGTTTTTTACTTTATCATGCTCATTTGGTGCTCCCTTCCCTAGTGAGGTATTGCTAGGATTAGATGAATAGTGGCTTCCTTTGCTCCCATCCACTCTCCTGCTTTCATGTGTGATGCATTGGAATCAGAGCCCACCATCCTTAGTGTATCTTTATGGACTCTTCCACGCTTTTCCTTGACCATTTTGTATGACCCGTTTCAGACATGTGACAGCATTTCATGTTGGTCCATTTTTTTCTATTCCATGCATGCCACTCACTCACCTGGATGTTCAGGCCATGTTACTGCAAACCCTTCTTCACTCCATCCTTCCATCTCTGTGGCTTCCCCTCTCTCCTTGGTCCTTTTACCTCTGACATGAAGTCATTAGTCAGTCTGTTTTTCATTCATTTTCATATTTCCAAGCCATTTCGTTACTTCCTGATCAGCTTTGTCAGCCAGCCTTTGCATACCAGCTCTTTGATATTAGTACAAGGAAGAGATGGGTAAATGTAGTGATGGAATTTATTGAGATAATTGAAGGCATTTATTTTACATTTCATAATTATCCAAGGATCAAATTCTAAAAGAGTTCTGGTGTTACCCAGGACTTTTCCAAAGGCTCCTGCAGTCCAAGGCTGTACTGCCACCAGTAGCAGAGATTTTTAGTGACAAGATTTTTAATAGGACTGTACTCCCAAAGACGGCCTTGCCAAAAATGACTTTTCACTTGTGTTGTGACTTTGAGTAGGAGGAGTCCAGTAACATTAGTGAATGCATTCAAAGCATTTTACATATGGATATGAATTAAGATGCTGTTTTCACTTGACAAATCAACTTAGCCCTATAACATTGCATTGAATTATCCTTTCCAACCCTCAAAATTCATGTTTCTCAGTGTTTGAAAAATGTATTAAACCTCGCAGTTTCAAGGATGTTCAGACAACAATGAAATAAACACTTCAGTGGTATATTTGACCACAGCTTTCTCTATGATAATGTGTTGAAGTTTCGATGTTTCAGCACAGTGCATTAAAAAGTGCAAACATAAGGCCTAAGTACTTATCCAGTGATTTGCCACTGCTAAGTTTTGTCATTTAATTTACCTAAAAATTTTGATTACTGAATATTGCTGTGTTTTATCATCTAAAATTTGTCTTGCTTGTAAAGTTTCAGCACCATGCTTGAAATTTGAATGCAAGACCTGAGTATCCATTTTTTTGCTGTTACTCAGTTTTATTGTTTATTTTACCAACATTGAAGTAATAATCACTGATTATTGCTGTATTTATCTTGTAAAACTTGTCTTGTTATATTCAGTGTCATTCATTGATATTTCTTTCCATAGCAGCATAACTATAAAAGATGTAAATTGAATTACCAGCTACACCACTCTGATGCAGTGTATTCAAGGTCAGATGATTGGTGAAAACGCTGTCCTCACTTCTTACTAGAAAAAGCTTCACATGCCTCATCTTTGACAATTTTTGGTGCTGAAGGAGTGTGACCATAGAATCATTCTCCACACAATGCAAAGACAGACCATTATCAAATGATTCAGGATCATCATCTACCTGGTCTTCTTAATCTAGCTAAAAGGTGCCCATTTCCTTCTTAGAAAATTCATGCAAATGTGCTTTTATTAGCATGACTGGAGGAGGATTGACTAAGGGTAGAAATTATTGTGCATTACTATCACCTAAGCTTGGTGCATATTTTGAAATCGAGTTATGAAACTTGATGCACGTATATCTATGTAATTGCATTGACCAACTTTATATGAATATCCTTTTATATGCGTAAAAGTTAATATATAGAGTGGAAAAGTAAGAAGCACTCTTGAAAATGCAGAAGTTCATGTTTCACTTTAACTCTCTGGGCTAGGTTGAAGATGGGTGTGTGATGTTCAGAGACTATGTACATGATCGAGCCCATTGAACTGAAAATGGAGTAATGATAAAAGAGACGTATGTTTTAGGGATTTTTTTCATGACAAAGATCTAGATATACTTCTCAAAGCCTTATGCTTGTGTATCTTTTTCAACATTGTTGTGTTTTAATATGATAAATTTTTGATAAGTAGGATACATATTATGTTTTTCACTTTATGTGTTGAGCCTAATCTTTTTACTCCTGCTTGCAGGTACTCACCAAGTCGTGTAACAGCAGATGATGATGAAAGGGACCTACCAACATGCGCTGCTGTTACAACTGCTCTTGTTACCTCTTCTATATCTCATTTAGCCTCTTCCAGTTCTCCACCTTCTCTAACTGGATTTTCTACAAATACTTCTGTAACATCATGTTTTAGTACTAATTCTGCAATTACTTCAACTGCTGAAACATCTTTATCTGATGTTCCAACTCTTGGTACTTCTACAAAATCTGCAACATCAATGAATGATACTGGTACTTCACCTGCCCCTACCACAAGTGTAGCATCAGATATTTCTCTTACACCTGTTTCCATTGATGTGACTGACTCTGTCACTTCCATAGCTACATCAGTTGTATCCACTTCTACCTTACCTGATTCAGCAGTCCCCATTACCAAAACAGCCCCAAAAACAAACTTACCAAACATTTTAGGTAAGGAAGAAGCTAAGAAGCGACTCCTGGCTTTCTCTGGGAAGGGAATGAAGTTATCATCATTTTCTCTTGCCAAAACAGCTAAGCCTTCTGCTAAATCTGCCCTTGGAGAAGAAGAAGAGGGGGTTGAGAAGAAGGAGAAAAAACCAACAGTTTTGATTAAAAAGAAAAAGAAGGAAGAGAAGGTGTCTTTCATTGAACAAATTCGTGATGAAGAATCAAGACTCAAGGAAGCACTTGGATTGAAAAATATGTTGTTTAATCCTTATGGGCCTGGTTTAGCTCCCATTGCAAAACTTCTTGACAATCCAGAGGAATTAAAGAGATTTGAAACTAAGGGGAAGACAGTTAAGGAGAAATTGGAAGAATATGAAGCCCGACAGAATGAAAGACTCAAAATGAAAGAAAAGACTATCACTGACAGGAAAAGGGAAAAGGAGAAGGCTGTTGAAAAGGAGAAAGAGAAAAGCAAAGCCAAGGAAAAAGAAAGAGAAAAGGAAAAAGAAAAAGACAAGAAATCTGATTCTGTGTCAGATGAGAAAGAAGGCAAACTTGATGCAAAAGTTGTCAAGGAAGAGACTAAAAAACGACCCAAGCAAGTTCCTAAATCATGGAAGGAGTTCAAAGCAGAAAATTTTGACTTTGAGTTATTAAGGCAAGTCCGTCGAGAACAGCTAAGAAGACGTAGCCGATCCAGAAGTCGTGATAGAGACCGTAGACGGCGTAGTCGCAGTACTAGTCGTGAGAGAAGTAGAGGTGGGAAGGCTCAGGATAAGGATCCAATTTATGAAGAGACTAAGATGATGTACTCAATTAGAGCTAAAGCTTTAAATGGCATGGAGAAGGAGTATCCTGCACAGCTTGTCCACTATACTACCACAAAGCCATCTATATCTTATAGCATCAATTCACATCGCTACATGGCTCACTATTATTCTCGAGTTGAATTGAAATGCAGAGAATCCCAAGAGAATTGGGAATTAATGGAAGAACTTTGGGCATCCAAACCAAAGTATTCAGTAAACACACACAGAGGGGTGAAAGACTCCCGACCTTGGTATGTTAAAATGTGGAATGCAGGAGGTGTGAAAACACTGAAGACTGATACAGTTGTAGGGGAGCAGGCTCAGGAAGTGACCATTGCTGCCACAAAGTCACGTTGGGATTCTGATAATGATGAGGCTGAACAACAAGGTCCTGATGCTGTCAAAGACAAAGTTACTGCTGAACAAAAGATAAGCGTCAATGATGAATCAGTTATCAAAGCTGAAGGTGATGCAGTTGGTGATGATGAAATTCCTTCATCTGAAAACATTGTTGACAAGAAAACTGAGAAGCTAGAAGAACCTGCACCTAAGGCTTTCTCAGAGGGATTAACAGAACAATATGAGGCATTCATACAGATGTTGGATGGAGGAATGCCAATGAAAGATGAGAAGCAAGTCATAGAAGAAGTAGAATTACCTCCACTTAGTGATGTGAAGGATGAAGAGGAAAGCAATTCGGTATTAGAAGGAGATGAAATTATGGATGAGGAAGTGTTAGAATCAGAATCAAAGTTTGATGACAATTCAGATGACAGTGAAGATAAAGAGCAGAAATCTGAGGAAAGTGTTGTGTCAGAGGAAATAAAAAAAGATTATGAAGAAGATAGCATTTTAGAAGAAAATCCTGATGTTGAAGAAAAATCTGATGAGGAAAAATCTTACATGGAGGAAAAATCTTTCATAGAGGAAAAATCTGTTGAGGAAAAATCTGATGGTGAGGAAAAGAAGATTGAAGAAAGGTTGGAAAAGAAGCGGAAAAAACAACGAAAGAAAGCTAAAAAGAAACTGAAAAAAGCTGAAAAGAAAGCTGAAAGGAAAGCTGAGAAAAAAGCTAAGAAGAAGGCCAAGAAGGAAAAGAAACGTAAAGAAAAGGAGAAGAGAAGAGCAAGGAAGGTTAGTGATGAAGAAAGTGATTCTTTAAGATCTGATGAAGAAAGTGACTCATCAGTAGGCCGATCTAGAGATGATGACAGAGATACTGGTTATGAAGAAGACCGAAGAGATACATATCATGAGAGAGGCTATGATAGGAGAAACATGTACCGAGACAGGGGACGTGGATGGAGAGATATGGGCAGAGGAAGAGGAAATTATAGGAAATATTATTTTGGCGGAAGAGGGAGTTTTCGTGGAAGACCTAATGATTGGAGATATGGTTATCGTGATAGAGGGTATGATAGGAAACATGATTTTGATGAATGGAGAGAAAAGGGAAATGATAGACGAGAGACTTTTCGAAGTAGAAACTATGATAAAAGAGATGATTATGAAAATTTAAGAGAATTAAACCGTGATAAGGGAAGGGAAAGAAGAGAATCCCATCGAGAAAGATATTATGACAGCAAAGAGGATTTTGAAGATTGGAGAGATTTATTGCGTGAAAAAGGGAGTGAAAGAAGAGAGTCAGTTCGAGACCGAGATTATGACAAGAAAGATTTTGAAGAATGGAGAGAATTGGTACGTGAAAAAGGACATGAGAGGAAAGTGGCTAATGAAGAAAAATCTTATGAGAAGACAAACAGTTTTATGGATTGGAGAGACATGATTCACGAAAAAAGAAATGAAAAGAGAGAAAAAGAAAGTCATTATGAAAGAAAAGAAGAATCTGACCATGAAAAAGAGAAGCCAGCTAGAGGAGGAAAACAGGAAAAAGAAGAGGATTTGGATAAGGAAGAGAGAATTCTTGAAAAGAAGTATGAAATAGACAACGTAGACAGTCCTTCATATACACCTCCCAAGAAAAGTTGTGAAAATGAAATTGAAATTGATCTAACAGGAGAGGAGGAAGAAGTAGAAAAGGACAGTAGTGACATATCTGATGATGATATGAGAGAAGAGTTAGACTATGAAGAATTGCAAGACAAAGAGGAGGAACCACCATCTCCTGTTTCATCTCCAGAATTACATATAGGGCCAGCTTATGAGTCATCAGATGAAGAGAGAGAAGAGGAATTGAAGAGTGAGTCTAGAGAAGAGGATGGAAGTAGTTGGGATCGAGAAGAATCCATTGGAAATACCAGTCATTCGTGGAGGTCAAGAGAATCGTCTTCAGATTACAACTCATCAAACAGAATGAGAATCTCTGACAAAGAGAAAGATTCTATACCACACCATACAAGTGATACATCTGGTTACTTTGATTTGAGTCCTTCATCCAGTACCATATCTGAGCCTAATTCACCAGAACCAGAAGGATCCAAACATAAAGTAGATAGATCTTTCTCAGAATTACAAACAGTTATACAAAATGAAAGACTCAAAGCTCCTGTAGAAATAATGAGCTTGAGATTAGACAGCATTCCGTATCCACCAACTGGTTCTCCATCATTTGAAGAAGGTGAAGATAAAAGCCTCAGTCAACAGGATAGTGAAAGATACAGTCCTTCCAATATGTCCATGACTCCAAGTCCACCGTCATCATCATCTCTGGCCTCTCCATCGCTGCATCACTCCTTTTCTACCTCTCAGCCATCATCCCCATCTCATGAGATTCCTCTCTCTTCATCCTCCATTGACAGTATTCCAGTACCTCCTGCTCTTGGGGCTGTACCCACCGGCCATGCTTCATCAATGCCTGATGTGAAAAAAATTCCAGTACCTCCTGCTGGCATAACACCATCATCACTTTTGCCAGCTAGTATAAGAGCCACAGCTGCTGCTGTCCCTCTGCTCTCTGTTCCTCCACCTAGTATGCACAGCATTACCCCACAGGGTGTGTTATCCACT
>JAUUEG010125412.1:271-10754 GCA_032361445.1 Panulirus gracilis | reverse complement strand
GAGAGAGAGAGAGAGAGAGAGAGAGAGAGAGAGAGAGAGAGAGAGAGAGAGAGAGAGAGAGAGAGAGAATGACGGGTTGATTATGATGAAGAGTTGTTTGCTGGTTTTGTTGAGAGGGGGAGTTGTTTGTTGGTTTGGTTGAGAGGGAGAGTTGTTTGCTGGTTGGGTTTGGGAGGGAGAGATGTTTACTTGGTCGGTCGGGACGTGGTGATAGTGGGGTGTGTGTAAGAAAAGGGAGTTGTTAGCAGGTTGAAAAAAGTAGAGAAAGTGGTGGCAGTAGATAGATTGAAGTACAGTCTACTTGGGTGTGTTGAAGATGGCAAGAGAATCTACTACAAGGGATTGCGTCAAGTACACATGGATCTCTGGTCAGGCGCGAAGAGACAAGAAACAACTGAATTGAATTTCTAAGTAAAGGGAAAAAATGGTTGTTAACTTGGATGGCTTTGCGGTGGATGATGTTCAAAAGAAACGTGAAAAAGTAAACGAGACATCTTAGCAAAATATTATGTTTGGACACTTACATGTGCCAGAGTTACTTATTTTGATAAGCATCATTGCTAGTACAGATGCCTCGTATATTGTCTCTGCAGTACGCATGTTGTATTACAGGTGCCTTTGTGATTACAGCAAGCGTGTTGTATTACAGGTGTTACTGTCATTACAGGATTCATGTATTCAGGTGTCACTGTTATTATTCATACAGGTGTTTCATCAAGCATGTTGCGTTACGAGTGTCACAGTAAGCATGTTGCATTACAGGTGTCGCTTTCATAATCTATATATTAGGCATGATTCTTTGTGTTTTCCACCAAAAAAAATATTCACTGGGCAAACATGAGCTCGTTCCCAGCATGTGTTCTCATAGGTAGAATGTAAATATTTTTCTCCTTTTTTGCATATACACTACGTATAAAAATCTCATGTAACGATAGTATGTCTAATATTGTTTGTTATGATGATATAATATTGTCCCTCAGTGGTATGTATCGAAGGACATTCATATGTAGAAGTCGTTGTGTCGAATTCATATGTAGATTTTCAGTACATATTACTTTAGCTGTGAAAAGTTTATTTCAAGTAGGTGTAACATCCACAAGACCGTTAATGACCTATGTTCTGCAGCACGCAAAGACAAGCCCCGAGGGGAGCCACCGAAGGTCATCGAGCCGCTGGAGCCACTGAAGGTCAAGCATGGCTCCAAGGTGGTGCTGGAGGCGACGGTCAAGGGCCGACCCACACCCCGGGTGCTGTGGTACCACCTCGACAGGGAGGTGGTGCCGTCTCAAGAATTCGTCCAGGAATTTGACGCCACCACAGGACGCGCCGCCCTCACCATCAGTGAGGTCTTCATTGATGACCAGGGGCTCTACCGGTGCGTTGCTATCAACCAACACGGTCAAGATGAAACAGCTTCTTACGTTACTGTCGAAGATATAGAGATGCTGGAGAAGTGTGAATTGCGTCAGGCACCGCGAATCACACGTCCACTAGAGGCACAGATAGTCAAAACACCCTCTTCCCTTGACATGCTTGCCCGCTATGAAGCATTCCCACCACCCACCATCAAGTGGTACCATCAGGGCAAAGAATTAAAGCCGTCACGAGATTATGTAATCGAACACATCGACGACGAAACGACCCTCCATATCGAGGAGGTGTTCGAGGACGACAGTGGAGAATACGAAGTCAAAGTCTTCAACGAAGTTGGAGAAGCTAGATCCGTCGCTACAGTTATTGTAACACGTGAGTTGATATTTCTCGGTTGCTGGAAAAAAATTTGGAGTTCAATTTTTTCTTACTTTCAGAGGCAAAGTCTTAGTAATTCTATAGCTGTTGAGTTCGTAATATTTTTGGCTTTACTTGGAAAGATATTGTAGCTTCAGTCTTATTTGATAACGCTGTAATCTTTTATCATGATTACTTTCAGTAATGCAACAATATTTTCGCGATTTATCTTATTTTCATGTTTTATGGTAACTTTCATTTCGTCATGTTTACTTTCCCCGCTCACAGAACCCGAAGAGGTCATTGAGATGGAACCTCCAAAGTTCATCAAGCCGTTGCAGCCTCAGATCGTACCAGAGGGAGAAGTGGCCATCCTGGAAGCCGAAGTTACGGCTAAGCCAGAGGCCGAGTTCACGTGGTTCAGACATGGCCAGAAGATAACAGCCGACGAGGAACTTGAAGTACATATAACCAGCGGTGATAACAAGACTTCCCTCGTCCTCGGGGAACTGTTTGAGGATGACTCAGGCGACTACTCAGTCACTGCTGAAAACCCCGTTGGTCGCGCCACCTCGTCCGCCACACTGCTGGTGGAAGGTGAGGATGTGGAAGAGGCCGAACCACCCGCATTCAACCCTCCCCTGACGCCCATCCGCGTCATGGATGGCGAGGAGGTACGGTTCTCGTGCAAGGTGACTGGCAAACCTACGCCCAAGTTGACCTGGTTCCAGAATGGTCGACCCATCGGCCATCAGCGAGAGGTCAGGCTGACACAGACTCCTGAAGGTCGCGCTGGTCTTCAGATCGTGGAAGTGTTCCCTGAGGACGCAGGAGACTACACATGTATTGCCAGGAACAAGGCGGGAGAGGCAAGGACGACCGCTAATCTGGCTGTAGAATGTAAGTAAACAAGAGACTTTATTTTCTTAGTAAAACGATCGATTTTGTTGGGTTCTTGGTAGGTCCGTTTGACGCACTATTCCAGTTCTGTTTCTCAGCTTCTATTGAAAACCTTTTGGCTATTCTAGATTTCTAGGTATTTGCAGTGATTGTACTGTCTAAGCACCAACCATTTTTTTTTTTTAGAACTTACCATTCATTCGTTGTCACCAACACAGTACTACATGAAATGTTCAGTAAAAGCTTTCTGATTTCTCAATATTTTTAACCTCTTTTATAAACAGGCATCACTACTTGACTATACACACGATCCTGCATTCCCATAAACTCAACTTCGCAAGTGATTCCATACACGATATTTTGGGCAGGTTAATTAGACTTTAGCTACTACTAGTATTTTGCAGGTAACATCTTTATGCAAGCACTCACATGCAACCCCCACGTCCATTGAACGTTGATAGGGTATTTAGGGACCAAATGTATTCAGCTGTTAGCAGAAGAGAAGTGCACTGGAAATAAACAGTGATGTGTTGCTATAAGACACGAGTATACAACTCGCTTTCATGAGACTGATTTAGTTAGAAACCCCTGGCTAGGATATCCCAGAGCATATATATCAGCTGTATGTATTGTCAGTTCATGATTGAGTAATGTATTGAATAAGTTAACTCGTACTGCAATTAATCCTCATTATCCTTACGGTTGGGTGATGAGTATCGGAGAGATGCGTCATATTTGATACACAAACACTGCACATAACGATGATATCAAAGCCAACATGAGGATTGTGCTATATTCATTCAACGAAGTAACGTCAGTTTTGAGAAAAATCAGATGTTTCCTTAGGTTTACGTTTGAGCTAATGTGTTTTCCTCTCTCTCACCTTGTACACTATCAGCCCAGGAATAAGAATGTAGAAAGATACTCATAAAAACTTAGGTTATGCAGACTTGACCTTGAATGACGAAGTAGTCTTTGCGAACGACCTTAAATACCAAGATTCAAGTATCATCTACCTTCTGTTTAATCCCTATTCTTTGAATAAGTGCTTTACCTTAGATGAAGTTTAACAAGGGGTTCCATGAATTTTTCTGTGTCGCATTCTCTACTATGAAGGAAGGTCAGTTTATTGATGAGAGAACGTTTTATCTTTGCAGCTTATGAGTACCAGCCAGATTCCGAGGCTGCAACAACAACTTCAGTATCCGATAAGATTGTCATGTCAGGCCCGCCGTCCGAGGAAGAGACTCCCGAGATCGAGAAAGACACGGAATCCGACACCTCCGAGGCCGGCTCCTCGCCCTACTTCGTCAACAGACTGGAGCAGACGATCGAGGTGGTCGAAGGCTCTACCGTCAGGTAAGTGTCTACCACACGACCTGCAGGTCCATCTACCCCGACCCTCAGGTCCCATTTATCACGACCTTTAGGTCCCATTTACCGCAAACCTCAGTTCCATTTACCACGACCCTTAGATCCATTTACCGCGACCTTCAGTTCTCATTTACCACGACTGCAACACTTTAAGTTAGTACATTGATTATGAAAGAAAATCCCAGAGTAATACAAGATCATTATAATATACGTTAATGGTCACTAATACGTATTCTGACAGCGAAAAGATTACGTTTGTCTTATGTGATAGAAATATTTGCAGTTATTATGGCTTTGAAAATATACTGATGGTGGAATACTATATTGCCTGATAAGCAAAGACAAAGCAGACAATGTGTAACCACTCGTTAGTAATTGGCATGAAGTGGGTACTAGGTCTACCGAGAGAAATGGTCGGGCTAGCCTGATTAAGCATCATCAGCTGTACTTTGAGTATCTCACCAGTGATGCATGAGACATTCTTATTGTAGATAAAGGTGAATAGAATGAAGATGGCCGCCATTACATTTGATAAAGTCCTACACTTGAGTAACCAGTCCACTTTACTTCGCCCTCCCCTTTCACAGAATGTTGCCGAAGGTTGAGGGATACCCACGGCCGACGGTCAAGTGGTACGCAGATGGTACCCCTGTGGAGGTAACGGAAGTCCTCACTCTCGAGACTTACGAGGACGGCACGGAGGCACTGACCATCCCCCACACGACCCTGGATGACTGTGGGGAGTACGTGTGTGAAGCCATGAACAGGAATGGTGTTGATACGACTGTGACAACCCTGGTCGTCCTCCCTGGTATGACTTACAGCTTTACCCTCTCATTCTGTATTACAACTTTAAAGAATTATATTAGTCTTTAAATATTTCTTTTTTACTAATTTTATCTCCTGAAGTCTTGAGGTGTGTTGTTTTCTTTCTGCAGAGCAGTTCAGAGTAAATTAGATTTGTTATTTATTAAGGTAACTGAAAATAATGATTTCATCTTATTCATTCATCTTCTAAATATTTCACATCTCTCAAGTTTGTTACGTAGACTACAGGTTCAGTGTTCTGTAGTTTTCATTTTGTATTGGACTCAGTGAGATATAAAGTATTTTTCCATCTTTCGTTGTTGAGGTGAAACTTTGAAGTAAAAGAAAAAATATTGACTTTATTAACACTGACGTTGCTAATCATATGTGGAAACAGCAATGCAAAAGTGCATTTTTGCATATCTGATTCCCATTTTCTTTCAGGCTTTTCCCAACGACAACATGAGTTCCAAACGCCATTTCTGGGAGATCTTAGAGTCATCCATCTTTACTTCTCTTTACAATCACTCTCTGACATCTGCATCGTAACATTCACACTGCTACTAACCCATGGTCTTAATGTAGCATATATATATTTTTTGGCATCATTTAGCTGTCATGAAATCACACAGGCCTCCACGAGGAAATCTTTTTCAGGCATTATTTATCTCCATTGCTTAATAGTTGTTTGCTTGCAGCTCCGACGGCCGAAGGGATCTCTTGTTAATTTTTCACAATAGAATTACCAGTCATGAGAATAATTTGGATTAGCTTTTATGATTCATGATATGAAATGTAGAATACTTGCTTCTTTTTTCTTCATTATGCTTACATCCATCAGTCTATTTCTTTTTTTGGGAAAGCTTTTAAGTTTCTTGCTTTCAGTTTAAAAAAAAAAAGACTCAGTAAAAAGTGATTCATTTGAGAATTTACCTTCTCTTTCACTTGGATTGTTTTTTCTTTGTATCTGCAATGCGACGTCTTCCACAGAACACACGGAGGACACCTCAAAGATCTATCGCAAGCCGGAATGGGTGACGCGAATGGAGGAGCTCAAGCAGGCTATGACAGGTATAGTGGAGCGCTCCCGTGCACGTAGGATTGGATCTCGGCTTCAAAAGACCCGGGCCTTGGATCCATCAAACTTGCCAGTCTTGCAGCACCCCCAGCCTGTATTGCAAACCTCCCCGCCTGTGTCGCAGTCTCCCTTGCCTGTGACATCAACCATTTTGCAGTCTTCCATTCCCGCATCCCCTCCATCCATGCCGCTGACGTCCACACCAAAGCAGCGAAAGCTTTTACAAAGTTCCCTCCCTGTAACGTGTTGTGTGTCTTTGCCATCTAAAACATCCGTAGACGCTCAGTATAGTAGTCGTGTGTTTTGTGCTTTGGTTGGCAGTGTTACGAGTACCTCGGTCAAGAGCATGTCTGTAGACAGTCTTGGACGGCCCTCAGTCCTACACGACCCTTCGTGCATGAGCAGTCGAGACACCATCTCTGAATGTGAAGCTGAGTATGGCTCTCAGACTGATACAGAGGGCCAGAGTGATTCTCAGCTCAACGAGCCCCAGAGTGATCGCTTAGCTCACCTTGAAGTGGCGAGCTCTTTGTCTATTGGTGATCTCTCGATGGGCAGCGATTCAGTCTTCATTTCCGAGACTGACACCACGAGTGATGGGATGAGTCGTCGGCAGAGTGATCACACAATCAATCCAGTTTACGTTGCTGAAGATAAGGAGAGTCTCAATATGTCAAAATCCTCACTTCTTAGCCCAAACACGAAGCACGTTCACTTTAAATTTGATGCCGACACTTCCAGCACTATGTCTGAGGATGAACATCAGGCTGCGTCACCCAACTTTGCTCAAGCCGTAATGTCCAATTACCTGAGTTCGCACCGCAATTCAATATCTCAGGTGATTGAAGCTCTGAGTTCACTCGCACAGGCTGACATTACTGCAGAAATAGAGATGACAATTGAGCAAAATAAAAAGGAAAAGGGAAGTGGCCATCTTCACGAGGCAGTTGTGGCTGATAGTGCTACTTCCCCACGACTGGAATCATCAGCCATTCCAGTCATCGAAATTACTGAGCCACCAACAGATATTTCTGAACAATCATCAGAATTCAAAGAATCCCATCAAGATAGATTGCATGAAGAGTGTTCACAAGAAATGGAAGAAACAGATGAACAGAAATTGGTAATTGTGGAAGAATCAGATCTCCCAGTTGAACACGACCCTACTCTCAGAGGCAGATCTGTTGGTAAAGATAAAGGCTCACTTAGAGATAAAACGGAAACGTTAGAACAAGTGAGTAAGTCAGATCTCGCACCAGCAGAGGTATTTAGACAGGCAGAAGTTGAAGAAAGCAAAAAGCATGCAACTTCCCAAGCATCAACTGTGAAAACCTCTCTGGCGGATAAAACTAAAGAACAGAAGATAGTGACTAATCCTGTACCTAAGATACAACGCAAGTCTATATTAAAGAATACAGGAAGCAAGTCTAAAACTGTAACGTCCCAAGCTCAGGAAAGTTCCTTTGAATACTCCAGAGAAGGGGTTAAAACCACTCGACAGCTAACACCGACGCCGAGAAGAAAACCAATACTAAAGAAGAAGGAGACTATGGTGTCTTCATCCTCCATTAAACCCACTGGTGAGAAGGAGTCACTTTCGGGTAAGAAGTTGTCACCTCGGACAGAAGGAGGAACGAAGGAAGACATTACAAGAGTATCCAGAAGTAACTCGAATAAATGCAGCTGCAAGTCAACGGAACAGTTACAAGGATACACAAAGTCTCGGACTCCAGGTAGCAGTGCTCGAGAAAGGCTTAAAGTCTCAAGTGAAGCTAAGATTGAAGGGACAAAATTGAGTGAAAGAGTTGGTACTTCTGGCAGTTCACAGTCACAGAGAGCTCAAGTCTCAAGAAGATCTGTAAGTTTACCAACTACTCCTGTTCCAGTTAGAAAAGAACGTCCTTCACCTCCAAGTGAGCTCCCTCTGGACATATCTTATGAATCATCGTCAGAAAGTCTAAGGGACTCCAAGACTCCAAGGGTTGGATGGCCCTATGACTCCTCTCCAACTTCCCACAAACAGACACATAAGTCTTCTCCTGGAAGTGAGGAAAGGCTCAGCAAAATCCCCAAATCACCTTCAAGAGAGCATTCATTTGACAGTCCGATGGGAAGTCCTAAGAGAAATGTCTGGAGTGAGCCTAACTCTCCTATGTCAACGCCACAGCTCATCAGGAAAACCTTTAAGCAAATTCACGAGAACACAAAAATTCCAATGCCAGTATATCAGTACTCATCTACTGAGGACCTTGAAGATTCCAGTCCCCAAGAGTCTCCGAGGATATCCAGAGAAAAACGTCATCGAAGTTTAATCGGACCTCCAAGGGCCATGTCTGTAGACAGAGCAATGGAGCTAAATTTAAAGAAAACTAAAGAAGAAAACCCAAAGACTTCAAGGATATCGCCCAGAACTCATAGTCCACTTCCCATGTCTCCAAGGATCCAGAGTCCAACCTCAACTAGGGTTACTGGCATTGCATCAGGAAAGGCTCAAAGCCCAACACATGGTAGAATGAAAAGCCCAGTTTCTGGGAAAATGTTCAGCCCATCTCAAAGTTCCAGTGGGCTGCCAAGTCCAGGCTCAACTCCAAAGAAGATTCCAAGTCCTAGATCAACTCCAAAGCCAATAACGAGCCCAGGCTCAACACCTAAGCAAAGCCCATTATCGACGCCAAAAGCCTTACGAAGTCCTTCCTCCACTCCAAAAGTGTCAAAGAGTCCAACGTCAACTCCCAAAAAGGTGTTGAGTCCTGATCAGCAAAGATCTTTCCCCACTTCCAGAGATAGTGTCAACAAAACAGGAACTCGCCCAAAGGTTCCACGCGTTGCACTCTTCCCCTTGAACGAATCAGCTGTTAAAAACGCTAAACAGAAATCAGCATCCCTTCCCAGATACCTGTCTGCCTCGGACTCTGAGGAGCACTCAAGTCCTGTAAGTAGTAGCAGAGTGAAGTCCTCCAAGTACTCCAAAAGTGGTGGTGGCATGAGGAGGGCTGATAGTCTAGAGGAGTTTCTGCTGCTTGAGAATGAATGCATGGATTAGCCACAAGTATAGTAGGTAAGGTGTTTGTTTTGTTTTTGGCTTTTATTGCTGCCTGTATTGTATTTTGAAGCAGATTGTTTGTATATGAAGAAGTTTGAGTGTTTCATGGACCAAATTAGTTATGTGCCGGAAAGTAGTCGTCTACATAGATAACAATACTATTATGATACCATTACTGCCTTTTGTCAACATATGAATCATATTGGATCTTAGAATTTTCTTGTAATCGCATCAGAATTGTGAGACTTGACATGTTGAAGGAATCCATAGGCAAACAACTGTTTCATTAGCTGTCTGTATTCATAAGACTACATCTCCATTTTGAATTAGATAAGTAGAGTATTATTAAGAAATCTTAATCATAAAATGTATCCAATTTATGACTGTCATCCACATATGTGATTGCGCACAGTACTTTCTGGCACCCTTGATATCCCTAACATAGTCATACATATATCTTTCTCAGATATTCTGTCGTCGTTGTTAACTGGCTTTGTTGACATTCATTCATAACTCAATCTGCCTGTTGTTTCTATAATCTCTACTTACACTCAGTCCCATGTAGAACCCTTTAGTACCCTTACACACACACACACACACACACACACACACACACACACACATACACACACGTTAGGGCAATGCCCATTGTCTTGAATATCTCGTACCTGTTACAGGCCTCACTTACTGTAGATTGATCGACCATTTTCGCAGAAGTAATGCGAGAACCACTCTAGGGCAAACTAATGCCCTTCCATCGATCGATCAATCTTCGTGCAGTAATGGGGTTGTGCGACGCAGTCCGGGCTTTATGGGAATGACCTTAGGCGTTTAACAGCGGGAGGGGAGGTGGGAACTGAGCCGAGCTGGAGGAGGGGTTGGTGGATAAGGACGAAGCGGAAGACGGGAGATGGAACGGATAGGGAGTTAAGGTCTCAGCGAGGAAAGGGAGAGAGGGGATGGCGAGGGAGGAGGGACGAAAGTCGGAAAGGGTGATGGAGGGGAAGAATGAGGGATGGAGAATGGGAGGATAGGGGTGACTGAGAGGGGAAGGTGGGGAAGGGAGGGGGGTTTCCCGGGAAAGCTAGATGGATTAGAAGCTGATTATAGATAATGAACGAAAAAGTAGTTAATTGGACAGCTAATCTTCCAAACACGTGAGTAATGGAACAGCTGATTGCCTAAACACACGGTTGATAGATCAGCTGATTGTCGGGACGCATTGGTTGATGGATCAGCTGCTTGTCGGAACGCATTGGTTGATGGATCAGCTGATTGTCGGAACGCATGGCTGATGGATCAGCTGATTGTCTAAACACATGGTTGATGGATCAGCTGATTGTCTAAACACATGGTTGATGGATCAGCTGATTATCTAAACACATGGTTGATGGATCAGCTGATTATCTAAACACATGGTTGATGGAGCAGCTGATTGTCTAAACACATGGTTGGTGGAGCAGCTGATTGTCTAAACACGTGAATGACGGAACAGCTGATCGCCTAAACAACTGACTTACGGAACAATCAATGGCTTAAACAGCTGACTGCTC
>JAUUEG010125302.1:0-10754 GCA_032361445.1 Panulirus gracilis | reverse complement strand
TGGTAATAATCACTCACTATTTCAATACGCCAGATCACATCTTCCCACCGCTTGATCAGATATATGAAGGTGGTGAAGAAGCTCACTGTTTCTTGAATATCAGAAACTTGAGGTCAAAAGCTATTACCTTACACACGGAAGATTGCCACGTTAAAGCTGAAAATCTTGTCAGTGTTATCTGTATCGTACTCACATGGTTCAGAAATATGAAGAGATACGATAGAAAGAAAAGAAATTCTGCCAGTAACACTTTCAAAACATACCCAGTAGAAACTGGAGATAATATTCATATACGATTAGTCTAAAGAACATAGATTCATTTCAGCTTCTGATCTATTTCGTTCACTTACAAAAAAAAATACTTTTAATCTCACAATCTAACGATCACCACAAAATCCTTATATATGCGCACCAAGCCACTGGGTGCGCGAGGTTGCGCATCTGTTCTGGTTATGTACATCTCCAACACAATACAGACCGAGCAAACTGTGATCAAGTGTTTGCTGGTGGTTCACGAGGAAGGTCTCCCAATTCCTCTAGCTGGCGTACAACTTTATCATGGTCAGTGTCAGGGGCCACGGGGTACTACAACAAGCAGGTCTCGAGCTGGATTTCGTTACCTTTCCTCCTTGAGGGCCACGAGTGAGCTAAACCATTGCCTTGATGCACACAGGGCGACTCATGGCTTAGGATCAACCCTTCAGGGTGAACCAGTATCTCATCGCATATAATTCGAGTGGGTCATGCGATAGTGTTCTGCCTACGGAGACACCTCTCCGCGCAGATCTGCACCAAGGATCACAAGATCCGAAGTTGGTGTTTTAAGATCTTGGTGTGTGTGTCATTTCAGCATGACTCATTCCTGTCTCATCATAATCAGTTACTATCGGTTTCCGATACAGAATAAATTCTCTGTTTAACCTTTCTTCTTTACTCGTAGAACGTAGCTGTGTGGGACCGTTCGTGTCTGGCATGCAAGGACATCCTCCGGCAACCTCGAAAACGCAGCAGTTTATTTACAGACACGAATAGTTCATGTATCAAGAACTGCTCCTCCTCCTCCTCCTCCTCATCATCATCATCATCATCATCATCATCATGCCCATTAATCATTCCCTCTCATCCTACAGTGTTCACTGATGCTGGTGTAGGACATTTTCCAGTGTACAGTCTAAAATCTTGTGTCTCTATGACTCCCTGTCACCATCAGAATACAAATTCCCAACATTTATCTTCTTAATAACTGATATACCCCATCTCTTAAAAGCGAGTATTTTGCTGCTTCAATGACCATTCTGATTGTTTTCTTTATTGTTGTCATTGTATATTTGTTGTTGATCGTAAAAATGCTTTGGTGGATCAAATGCTGTTGCTCTTCACGTTATTAAGTGCCGTCTGAATGGATCATCCTACAATGTTTCTTGAATCTTGGTCCATCTTATCATAAGACTGTTAATCTTCTTCCTTCATTTGCCTTCGCTTTCCTTACTAATCATGCGTCCCTCCGGGCAGAACAGGTGAAATCTCATCTCTTTGGTAAGCTTTGTTTCACGAATCCAACAATATCAGGTGCTCTTTCTCAATGCGAAACTTGAAGTCTGGCTCTTTACCATTAACTACCAATCCATCATCATTTGCCTATACTACTTTCAGTCAGACATTACCTTCTCCCAACATTTCCGGGCCTCTCTGCGGTGCTGGCGGGCCTGCTACATACCCGTTTCGGGTCTCCAGTTTTTGCCCTCTGACTCTGTTCTTTGGTTTTTGTCCTTCTCTTTGATCTATCACTTTAGATGAGTACCCCCTCCCTGCATTCCTCCTTGACTTTACGTTTCTTAGCCTACCTAAGTGCCTCGTGGCCAGACGACTTCAATTCAAGCGTAACTTTACGTCTTTATTACAGCCACTAATTCCTCTCCTTTCTTTTATCACCGATATTGCGTCTGGTAGTTCTATAGCATTTCTTCTTTTTCCCCCTTTTCTTCTTTAACTGGTGTATGATCTTTTGAACTGAAAATGATAAGCGATTTAAGTCTATCGAATCTATGTTTTACTGATCTTTCTAACTTTGCTGACACCCATGTTTAAACTAGGTCACCTGACTTGAATATTTTATCACACGGAATGAAAATATTTTCCAGATACCGGAATTCCCTCTTCATCTAATGACACCATCTATGGCGATTGACGTGATCCCTCGGTGTCTTTAATTGTACCTCTAATTGTAAGGTGCTAACTCCTGATCATGTTTCTCAATTAATCCAAAAGCGAATCAGACAACTGATCTTTGGTGATTCTTTCCTTGGTCTCACTCACGCACTTTCTTCAGCTGCCCGTCCTGGTGCTCTCCCAAATCTGATTCTCTGTGCTTTGAAGGTCCTACAGTGATCCCCAATGATAGCAGAATAAAAGTAATATAATTTCTTGGCATACTTATAACATCTATTCAGGAAGAATTTTTACGACTCATATGCTGATATCGCATCTTGGATGTATATATTGTACCATCTATCATTTACTCATGGTTACTATTTTCTATATTAATCATTAGTCACACTTATTCCCCCCCCCCCCTCAATATCAGCCACTCGTATCATCTATTGCTTAGACATTCTTTTAGATGTACAATACTAAGAAAGTTGACATACTGAGGCTTGTCATTCTCAAACTCCTAACTTTTACCAAACTCGTAAGTACTGGCAGCAGCAGCACTTGGTACGTCACATAATGCATTATACAGGGGCTCTTTCACACTTCACTCCCTCCTCCACCTTCCTCCTGACTTGTACATAATAAGCCTGCTAGAATGTACACCTTCTGAGATTTTGAACATCAGCAGGCAGTCCGGGGAGGTCTTCTGTGCACCGTCTCCAGTGTGTGTGTGTGTGTGTGTGTGTGTGTGTGTGTGTGTGTGTGTGTGTGTAATTACAGTATGAGGAGAGAAAATTATACACTCATGAGGCGCCATATCCTGAACTTTCTTTATCTATAAAGAAATTTTGTCATAAGGCAAATCTTGCGCGCAGCGCTCACCGCATGAAATTTTACAGTTAAGAATGCACTGTAATTACATGGTGTTGGGTCTTATCTTTAAGATGGACGAATTTTGTATTTGTGGACTGACTGAATGCAACCTGGGTGGAATTGATAGTCACTGTGGTAATGGCTCACAACGCAGTGCAGGCGCGCACGCGCCTGCATAAGTTTATGTTAATGTCTTTACTATTCTTTCATTTATCTGTCCATTTATGATACACTTTCAAATATAACTGAACGGGACCAGGTAAATTTAGCGATCCAGACACACGAAAACCTATCCACCGTAGCTGCTGGTTATTATCAGTCGCCAGTAACAACGGTTCCTGAACCCTTGTGGCTACCTACCACCCTAGGTGATGCTGATCACACCCTACCGCAGCACCAGCAGTAGGGATCAATGTTTCCTGCAACATCAGGAAACAGAAGACTGATGAAAAGAAAAATAACTTCCGTCCACGTTATGGTTTTAGAATTGACTGCTGCCTCGACAATGAAAGTTTTTATCATAATGAACACTGTATCACGAGATGATTCTGTGTCATTTTTCGTAAAAA
The DNA here is from genome assembly GCA_032361445.1 of Panulirus gracilis. NCBI lineage: Eukaryota > Metazoa > Arthropoda > Malacostraca > Decapoda > Palinuridae > Panulirus > Panulirus gracilis. Next base: position 7,161 of record JAUUEG010125302.1, on the reverse strand, counting down.
AAAAAGTAATCTTTTATTTTATGGTTAGAAATTCAGGGGGGGAAAAAAAAAGAGCAATATCTGAGCGTTCCACAACTTTCTCCAAAGTCAGCAGCAGGACAACAGTAAAATAAGATTCATGAGGCTGTCAGTGACTCTCCAACAGGTCAAATGTATTATCTTTATTGAAACATTCGTACCACCAGGTGGCGTCTGGATAATTACTGTCTGCTTCATTGTGGTCAGCAACCAGACGCTTTTTGTTCATGGTAAAAAATGCAGTATACTTTCAGTGAAGAGCCCACCTCATCTTTTCACATCATATCATTACACGGCTTTTGCAGCTGAGGCTAGCATTCATTTATAACCATCCTGTTGGGTTTCTACCTTCATATTTAATGCTACAATGTAGTAGCAGTGCTGTTGCTTCTGATCCTAGAATCTTTCTGTCAGGGTTGTAATCCTGACTAGCGTGGTTAATGTATCACTTTCGCCTGTCCTTCATATCTGCACTCCTCTTGTCTCTCACCACATAACTTTTCCCCTCACTCCTCTCCTCTTTGCTTCTCCTGTTTTATTGCATGATCGTTGTGACTTTTTATTGTACCTTTGCACATTCATCCTTCCCGACTCCTCACTAGTGTTGCTTCTTTAGGCATCTTGTTCATAAACTTCCCACTTAACGTCTCATATCTCATATTTCACAGATACACGGCCAAAGCCCTTAACATTATTTCACTCATCTTACGCTCTCCTGTCCAACATCTTTTACTCATCATCCTTATTTTCCATATGATTTTGCTTTCTCCTTCCCATAACCCCCTCTCCCACTTAATCTAAATACAAGTGCGTTTTGGAGGACACCGTTGACATCTACGTCATTCATATCTCTTCTTCTTTGTCTTTTCCGTTCCTTCCCTTGTTTGCAATTGACGCACACCAACTCTGCTTGCTCATCATCCTAACATGTAAGTGTCTAGTCCTCTCCCCCGCGTCATCATCAGACTGAGTGTACCATACTTACTTTTTCCGTCACTGATATCAGAATACACGTCTCGCGTAGGTCGAAATTCAGCAGGGTTCTCCTCCTGTTGGCTGAAAGCTACAAGATCCGTGGATGAGTGATGGCGATATCGACTATGACAGATGATTCACACGACGATTTACTTCATTTTCCGCCTTAGCATCTTCATTCTTCATTCCTCTCTCTCATCATAGTTGTCATCATAGATTCACTGCAGCCTTCAATTCAGGGTGTGATTCTCCCAGTTATGAAGTACTGCTCGCATATTTAGGAGTGGAACTTCTTCCATCTTACTTTTGGCACAGAAGGGATGACCAGTGTCGGTAGCTCTCATACTTGTTACAGATACTCCACAAGATGACTTTGTTATCAAAAGAAGTTAAAACGTTGTTTGTGCTTTAAAATTTCGCATCACGAATTGCGACACATTTCAGTGTCATGTATGATCGCGACGTCACATCCACCACAGGTAACCACTCATGTCTTGGGCATCATATCTGAGGAACACTTGGTTTTGTCGTAGATCGAGTGTTACGCTACACCTTCTCGATATCATGTCTATCGGGACATTGAGACATATCACAGACATCCTGCTTAGTGTTATAGACACATGGCGATGCAATGTCTTGTGGAAAGTGGCTGATGTTACAGACGCATATGTTGCGACACATGTCGTAGGCGTCATGTCTGTAGCACACTGCTTCATGGGTCAAGTGCTTTATATGGTTATGTGACACAAATACCACCACAAGCAGGATGCATCACGACACTATGAAGCGTCAAGTGACATAACCAATATCCTCTTATATCAAAATCATGACACTAATTCATTACCTTTGCTTTGTTTCACTCTTGCTGACCTTCTTGACCTGATTTGTGAGTGACGCACTTGTGCACGGAGGATGGACAGGAGCTGTTGAGTGTTTCCACCAGATTCCCATTAGGGATCTGAAGTGAAATGAGTTTTAATACCTGTGTAAGTTACCGGTAACTCTCTCTCCATGACATACAGCTGTCTGCTTTTGTGTCCCTACCCTTAATCACATAATTCATGCTCGGTCAGCTACTTCGTTACATAATTTCTTTTAACCCGTCGGCAACCCAGGCGTAGACCATTCTGATACTCATTTCTTTTACGACACCTCGAAGACTAGGACTCTCTCTCTCTCTCCCTCCTCACGCCCTCACGTTCTAAAAGGTAGATTTTCCATTTCCTTCAGAATTCTCAAAACATTTCCTCCTTTTCTTACCTCTTCTCATTAACCCTCCTCACATTTCTATCAAGGCCCAGCTTCGATGGGGACTTTTGTCCGTGACTGAAGCTTCCAACATGAAAACTAAATATGTGAGGCAAGATTTCTAATAATTTAGTGAAGGTTCTTAATTTCTTTAATTGATAATCACTTAAGCTGAGCATTATTTAATCACAAATACCGGATAATTACAACGTCCCAAATATGCTTTGTAAAAAGCAAAATTTTTATTTAGAAATGGAGGCAAATTTTGAAGACAAACATAGGAAAGCGAACCAAATTCTGTAACTCAATCGTGTTTTGCGCTAAAAACAAGATCTGATCTGCATTAGTACTGTACATTAGATGATCCAGATGTACAAGTGAGAAGAGTTGGTTTAGTACTAAATGGGATTTGATATTTCTAGAGAGTTACTTTAACTCTCGAAACATATTTATCCCCAGATTTAAATTAGAAACAAGTTGATAGTTTCTGGGTTGTCAAAAATGCTGTACAAAGGGAAAATATCGAAACAGTTTGGATATATCTGATTAAGTTACAGAGAATTTAAAGGAAAATATAACAGGAATATATGCAAATTAATAACACTAATTTGAGTAGTAAAATTTGTCATATACTTTCAAGATATATGGAAAAAAATAAAGGCCTACCTGTGTGGAATGGCTCACCCAACGACCGCACTGTAGTAATGGCAGTTGCCTGTTAAAACACAGTTGCTTGTTAAAACACAGAAATATAAACATAATTAAAAAAAAAACCGCAAGATTAAAGAATAGAAAAATTGCCGGAGTGAGAGCCATTCTGCATTGAATTCAGAAGTAAAGAATAACAGAAATCCAGTTTGATTCAGCTGTCAATATTCGTGTCGCTAGCACGTCACTCCGTCTCTTCGTTTTTCCACCAGGGAATGAGAGAACACTTCTGCAGCAGGAAGAAAGAAAGGCAGCGACGCATTGACTGGAGTTCATTGGCCGACTGAATCTTAAAACTCAGAACCAACATCCTTTGGGGTTCATTTTGGTGTCGCTTCTTTTATCTCTCCTGAAGTCATTATTCGTTGCCTGACTTGGATTTTTCCAAAGTCTCCCAACAAAGTCTTGTTAATTGTTCGTTTTCATTCTCATTTCTTTTACCTGTATAATTCTCCCCTTGGTTTTTTTTTTCTTTTATATCTCCCTTCATTTCATATCCTTTTATCCTCAGTTCAGTCACCCATTCACACAATTCCACAATGGCCTGTGTGTTTCGTCAACAACGAAGCCATCATTAAGTGTGTCTCTCAACCAGTTCCAGATCTAATTAGTCGAGTATTTAACATCTTTCCTTGTGGTATAGGATGCTATAAAGGGTAAAGTATCGTCCGATTCTCATTACGTTAGTTTTCTTCCACTTGAATTAACTCCTGAATATTTTCGTCTGCTGTTATTGTATGATATAATAAATCTATGATCCTCCTCTAAATCAACCATATCATACACACATATACTTTTACGTGTAGTCATCCAACCTACCATTTCTAAACCAACGGAAGTGATGTTAGTTATGACGTAAAGATCACCCAATTTTATGAAGATAATAAACGAGGAACAGAGAAGTACCAGATTAGAAAAGAAAATAGGAAAATGGTAAAATTGGAACGATATAAAGTTCATTTGATTCTTCTTCATATTCAAAACTGTGACAACGACACGGTGTTCTAAAAAGTGTACTAAACAGCTTTCCATATCACTGTAGATCTCTTGTGCCCTGCGCACAAGCCTCGCCGCTTGCAGTCATCTCAACCCCTTGTTCCCTGTCAGAGAAATGGCACAACTGTTCACAAGCACTTGGTGGCATTTTACAACATTCGTTTGCCCTGGAATGACAACAAGAATCGTGTTGGTATCAAATAAAACCATGGCCATGTAGCATATATTGCCTACGTATATTCTTGAAAATGAGCTTTCCGGATTGTTCAGTTTACTGCACTAACTGAAGGAGCTGTTGGCGTCAAAGCAAAAAAGTTTACGTTGCAAGGGCAGACTAGAGCTGATCACGGGTAAGGATGGGAAGAAGTTGATAAGGATAGGATGAGAAAGACGTGAGTGGCATGAGGTTAAGTTTGCCGCAATTGGTTTGATGTGTATGTCATTGTGTCGTTGTTAATATCATGATGTCATCCGTCATACGTCGTCCCTAACCGAGTGTGTTATTCGTGCGACTGTTAATATCGCTACGCCATCCTTCGGTGCAATTTCCCTTCCATGGTTCCATGACTCTGTGCCTTTCCTCGACGGCCTATAGCTTCGTACCTAAGAGTACTTTTTTCAATGGTAAGGGAATTTCTTTTTGTCAGAATTAGGTGTAAAACGAAGACTATGGAACTGTAATCCATCCTCTAGATGGAAACCGATGGGTTATAAACCTATGGTAGACAGTGGTGGAACATGTAGCACAGAAGTCGTGGAGTGTGTGGTGATGCAGTGGTGGAGTGTGTGGCAGAAAACTGTGGATCATTTGGTGGAGCAGTGATGGAACACTTGGTGGAGTATGTCGTGCAACAGTGGTGGAACACGTCGCAGAATACTTATGGATATGATGTGGAGTATGTGATGAAGCGTAGGCAGAACACATAACAGACGCTGATGAAGCAACTGCTGAAGCAGCAGTGGAACATGTGGTGGAACTGAGAGTGTAGTGTGGCAGTAGAGGAGCATATGATACGGCAGTGCTTTCAGGGTTGCTACGTCTTTCGCAGAACATAATTCTAAGATTCTTTTTGAAATACTTTAACAACATACCAATAATACTATTCTGTGCTGTGCTCTCTGTCACCTATTCCTCTTCTTTCCTTACCTTTTTGTGTTTATTTCATGTCGTAGACTCCGATCATGGACAAAGTCCACTTCGAGAGCAGGCCTTCAATGAAATGCAAAAGAAAAAGAAAAAAAAGAAAGCCAAAAAGATATAGAGGTGGACAGAAGTGAATAGAAATAATAATGATTTAAGAGTTAAGGGGCAAATAAGAAACCTGAAGGGTCAGTTCGCAGCTGGTAGGAAGGCACATTACAAAGTAATGAATTCCAAAGTTAAGTAGTGTGGAGGAAAAAAAGCAGACATCATATCCCTTGAGTTGCAAACAGCCACAGAGAAAACAAGTGACACAGTGGCGCCACACAACTTCTCGAGAACAGAAACCAAAGCAATATCTATAGAAGAGAGAAAGAGAACCAACATTGTTGTGTAGAGCAAATGGATCAAGTTCTGAGATTTAACTAGGAGAGTTATTGAGTCGGATTCTTCTAGATTCATGCTTGTCAAATAAGTCTGTAGAGTTGGAACCTCCGAAGACTTGAGTTTAACAGTCCGCCAAAGGACAAATCAATCATTTGTATCATCGGAGCAACTACGTATTTCAGATAAAAGAAGATTTTCAACACCTTAGCAGAATCCTCTGTTTCTTAAAAGGCGGACTTGGCTATTTGTGTAATGTGGGGTGACCGAGATAGGTTAGATGTTAAGTTGACACATATCTGAATCCCCATATCTGAATGTTTTACACACTTTTGGTACATAATATTTATATCATTTCTTTTCCATGATCACCTGTCAAAAGAGAAATGATGATCTTATGGTTTATTCACTCATGTTAATGAGATTCACTTGCAAAATCGTATTGGTGATGATGTTGATGGCAGTACGGTAGTAGGGCTGTTGGTGAGGGTTGTCATAGTGATATCATAATGGTGGCAGAGGCTGTTGCATTGGTGGTGATGATGATGATGATGGTGACAGTACGAAGGTGATGGTGGCTGCTGGGATGACTGTGATGTTGATGATAATAGTGGTTGGAATGATATTGGTGAAAGAAATGCTGACGCTATTCATTGAGGGATAAGAATAAACGAAGCACGAAGCAGAGACGCGAGGAGTGAATGAGTTACCACAACGAACATAATTTTGCTAAACCAACTGAGCATGAGGGCACGACCCTTGGGTATGACAGCCCAGCCTTTGGTTACAATGGTGCTGTTGTAATTGCGATGAGCGTTGATGACAGTTATGATATGGAGTGAGTGTAACGTGGAAAGTATAACTCAGGAAGGAGTTAATATATTGGATATTCTGTAATATCTAAAAACGTTAAAAATGACGACAGTAAACATAAAATAATCAGGTCTAGTATATGTACTTGTATAATAAATGTGTAGGGCGGACAAGGGCGTGGTTGCGGGGCGGGTAGGGGTGTGGTTGTGGGGTGGGTAAGGGCGTGGTTGTGGGACGGGCAGGGGCGTGGTTGTGGGGCGGGCAGGGGCGTGGATATGTCCTTGTCCCAGTTAACATGTGTCATCAACATGTAGGTCCTCATCGCCATCGGCTCTTATTGTCAAAGATTACTACATGTAAAACTCTACGGTCGTTAAAGCCATCCTATCGTGTCCTATGATTACAAAAGATATAACACTGATAGGCGCAAATACTGATTATAGCACCTTCTGAGGCAAGGGTGAAAATAACGCAAGTGATTGTGGAGCCAAGAGAAGTAGAGAAGATTATTATGGCGGTAGTGAATGTTGTAGTGCATCATAGGGTGACATGAATATAGGAGAAAATAATGGCTATAGTGTTAGCGGTGGGGAACTCCCGCGGTGGTGGTAATACTGGTCAGGTTGGTGATGAAGATGGTGGTGGTTGTGGTGATGGCTGGCAAGGTGGGTGGTTGTGACAGTTAATGCTGGTCATGGTAGTGAGAACTGATCATGGTGGTGGAGCTGGCAGTGAGGGTGTGGTTACGGTGGTGGTGATGATGTGGTAATGACAATTTTTTTTTCCCCACCGGGTTCTAGGGTGGTGGTGGTGGTGGTGGTGGTGGTGGTTGCCGCTAGGGCTGAGTGTGGTGGAGGCAGGATGAGTTGCCGACCTTG
>JAUUEG010125191.1:0-10755 GCA_032361445.1 Panulirus gracilis | reverse complement strand
CTCAAAGGCCCAGTCCTCTGTTCTTAACGCTACCTCGCTATCGCGGGAAATGGCGAATAGTATGAAAAAAAAAAAAAGTGTTAAAGTAAGGGTATTCACTTATAAAGTTTTTCTCTGAGGCATAAACTTTTGCTTAGTGCATGCTAATAAGCAAAAGCTCTCATCCATATAAGACAACTATGGTATGGATGCCCGTGTGTATGCAGACATGTTTAGCGTGCAAGTAGTGGATGGTTGGATTGAATTGAATGACTGAATACCAGCAAATTTCAAAGGATTATGAGTCTGCTTGAATAGCATAAAAGTTTGAGACGGGGCCTTATGAATGTAGAACTCTCGCCCCATTCTGTACATGTAGGTATCAAATAAGGAGACAGAGCCCTCTTGAGTGTAGAACTCTCCCCATTCTGTACGTATAAGTATTAAGTAAGGAATTACAGGCCTAAATGCCAAGGGTGCTCAGGTAGTTCCTCCTCTTCTTTATAGATGTGAACTAATTATTCTTGGGGATGGGGAGAAAGAATATTACCCACATATCTCATGCATGTTGAAGTAGGTGACAAAGGGAAGCAGGGGGGGGATGAGTTCCCTTAAAGCTCTTGTTATATTTGTCTCTTGTTATCTATCACATGCACTTTTTTATCATCTTAGATTATCACATACTTTGTTAAGGATGACATAAGGGATTAGTTCAAATATTTGGAACAGCAAAGAGATAGAGTAGCTTCTTGTTCCTCATAGGAGGATGTTATTACTAATTCTTTTATATTCTTTTAAAAAAAAGTGGTATTGCATCAAGTTTTTCTTTTACCACTAGGAAAAATACAGTGATATGGCAGTACATCTTGGCAGCAGGGATGTTCGTGCTCACCGTTTTGTATTGGCTGCCCGGAGTGACAACTGGGGTGTTTCCTCCCTTGCTGACGTAGATTCACTAGGTAAAGTCTACATTGCTCCACATTTCTTGTACAATCCTCTTAGTTGTATGTAAGAGTAGCCTTTCTCTTTTTTTTATTAGATAATGAATCAGTGGATTGAATTTATGACAAGAGTCAAGTTTGTATTCAACAATGCCAAATTGCTTTTTTCTTCACTGAAACATTGTAGTGTGACTTAGCTTAACTTTTATGTCTTATGAACCCATATCTGCCTATCATTTGATTTTAGAATTATTGTATTGTGTACCTAATTAACTTTTCATTACTTTGGACATGTTTTTAACTTTAGACTGGAGTGCACTGGATGAGGAAGTTGGTGAGGCTGTATTGCGCTGGGTATACACAGACCACGTGAGTCTTCTGAATGATCACGACTTCACGCTGAACCTCATGCGAGTTGCTGCAGGCTTCTCCCTCCGTCCTCTAATGAAGAGGTCAGACTCTTGCTTCAGACTTAAGACATTAGTATACTTACTTGAACATTCAGGAGGGTGAGAGGCGTGTTTGGGATTGAATGAATTGGATGAATATGGTATATAGAGAAATGATATGCTGTGTTTAGGCTAAAAGTGGGTACTCAGTACAGATAAATAGAAAGTTCAGAAGAGAATTATGTGAGTTACATACTTCTGAATGATAGGTATAAGATAAAGAAAGGGTGTGTTTGTGGATTGATTACCTTAAACCCCCATGCATGTAAGGAAGAAAGAAAAGACTTGAAAACATTACATGATTACCGGTGGAAAACCAGCCTGGATATCAGTTTGTTTACTAGAACTATACTACCTTATGTCATTTAGGCAAAAGCTTTCTCCTAGTTTTCATTGATTTTAAAGTCATTCATTACTTCCACTTTTGCAAGATTAAATTAATTCTTGTAACATAACATATTGTTACACATTAATTGTAAACTGATTGTTTTCTCTCTGAAAAGACAAAAGTGATGGAAATCACCTATCAATATATATTTCCCTTATATTCATTTATAATCTATGTTAATGTTATTGATATTTTTCCTCAGATGTGAGAAAGCATTGATGGGGTGGGTGACTGTGCGTAACTGTGTACGTCTGTACACCACAGCAGATGAAATTGGAGCTGAAACACTTCGGGACCATTGTTCAACCTTAATATCTACACACTGGGTGAGGATCAGCTGTCAGTTTGATGGATTATTATCACTGTATTTTGTAATTTAACCTTTCTCTTTGTTTGTGATGCATTGGGACTCAAATGTTTATTATGGGAGATGGATCATCACTCGCATCTTTCTGGAAAATGAAATGCACCATTGTACTTTGTTGATGTTACAGGACAGAGGCACAGTAGTAGAAGCATACATTCAAATTTAAAAAGAATGCAGGTCATAGGGAGGCTAGATTGTAATTGATCATCATATTTTATGTCTGAAGAGTAGTCTGAAAAGCTAGATTTCTTCTTAAGAAAATATTTTTTCTTCTGGCATTGCTCATTAAAGCCTGAATTTGAACCTTTCTTACACATTGCTTGATGATAGATATATAGTTTGAAAAAAGTGGGAAAAAGTCCTCTAATAAGTTAGCAATAATATGCAAACTAAGTCTTGCAGGGAAAAATCCTCACGTTTTCCCCTTCTCTGTTCCTTCTTTTGGAAAATTAAAACCAGATGGGAGTATTTCTAGCCCCATGCTCTCACCTCTTTTAGTATTATGCTAATAATAATAATCTAATAGTAGATATATACATATATGTATTTTTTCATACATATTCGCCATTTTCCACATTAACGAGGTAGCGTTAAGAACAGAGGATATATTATATTTATTTATTATACTTGATGACCGTCTCCCACATCAGCAAGATAGTGCCAGGAAACAGATGAAGAATGGCTCATCTATTCATATATACATGAATATACATAAATGCCCTTACATGCACATATACATACTTATACATATCAACATATACAACATATACATACATACACATACACAGACGTACATACACACATGTACATACTCCTGCTTGCCTTCATCCATTCCCGGTGCTACCCCGCCCCACAGGAAACAGCATCGCTACCCCATGCATCTTTTACATTATTCAATTAATTTTGATATCTTATGTAACAATCCCCTATAGTGTAAATATTTATGTCCTGTTAGTGGAAAAAAAAATTTGGTTTCAAAAATATGTAACTGATTTATAACTGTGGGCACTGGGGAATGCATGAAAAAAAAGAGATTACTGTGTGTAAGGCAGGGATGAGTATGTTTGATGTCATAGTTGTCACAGTGGAGTTGTATAGTTTAGATTCATGACTCCAAGTGCAGAGGAATGGAAGAGGCTGAATGTTTTGGAAATGAAATGTTAAGGAAAATAAGTGGTGTGAAGTTGATTGATCATGCAAGAAATGACCATGCAGGTGAGAGGTGTGGTAGATAATGATTGAGAATGCTGAATTGGTATGATCCTATTGTGAGGATGAGTGAAGAGATACTGACTTGAGAATGCGTATGTATCTGAATTGGAGAGGACAAGGGGTAGGGGGGAATGTAACTCATTTTTCTTGTTATTTGCAACTAAGTAATCTGATTCTTTCTCTCCTTCCCAGAATGATTTCACTCCAGATGACTTTTCCCATATGTCTGCACCTCTTTTATATGCCATGTTTAAGGCTAAGACCAGCCACCCTCTACATGCTGCCATTAGACTCCAGCGAGAAGATGTTGTCTTCCTCTACCTCATTGAATTCGATGCCCAGGTATGTGAAGTGCTTCTCATTCTTTTTTATCTGTATTGTGGATTGCTTTTTCATTTTTGAACTTGTTTGAGTATTTGTTGTGTACCTTAATGATTTGAACAGAACATGGTTGGTGGGAAGTAAGAGAAGAGAATGATAATGGTTGAATAACACTAATCTAGTAGGATTTTGAATGAGAATTTTATTTGTAGAGTGATGTAAATAAACTTATGCTGTGTTTACATTGTATTTTACAATGTCAGCATTCCTAACATTTTGTATGAGGATGTTCTTTTTAGTTATTGAAAGAAAATTTTAAGCAGGAGAAAAAAAGATGAAAACCATGGGAACTGCATTGAAAGTGAAATTTTGACTTTCAACCACATCATTTATGATTGGTACCATTTAAGAATGCGATTGAATTCCATTTCTGTGAAAACCATATTTATGAAATCAGACAATTTTGGGATATTTAGATAAAGTGTTTAGAATCTGAAACAAGACCCAAAGTTTCAAATGTGATTCATTCCTTGTGAAATGTCCTGTTGCTGTGAGATCCCAGGATCTTGCACTTACATTGAAATCATCCCATAAATTCACTTTGCTCAAATGAAACAGCAGCTGATTTTTGTTAATACCCATGTACTTTTCAAGCTGAATTTTTTTGAAAATGTCCAGTCAAGTCTTCGCTTGATGATGTACTATATATCTATTTATATCTCTGACACCTATTCCCTTTAGGAAATCTATCAAGGGTAATGCTTTGGCAAAAGTTTCCAGAACTGTTGAAAACCAGTGCTACTTTGTAGCCTTAGTGCCTCACCTTAAACAGGCCACTGGCAGATGGCAATTCTGCAGTTTACCAGCATTTGTAAGAAAAAGAAAGATGGTGATGTTACTGAAGAAAATTAGGTAATAAAGCACCACGGGCAGATCTGTAAGCAAGACAATTTAGCTGTATTGTCACATGGCTCGGTAAATTTTCATTCCTGATAATACTCTCCAGCCCTTTCAAACAAAAAAATGGCCCAGAAGTAGATACTGCACTGTTGTTTGTGCATTCAAGCACAATCCTATCATGGCCAGCCAATGCATTCATTGATTTACCTTCAACAGTGCCCTTGATAGATTCACTGTCTTTCTACAGCTTTCCATTTTGCTTCTTAATATCCTAAAGTTTTGTTACCATCATAAAACTCAGTCTGGTGATGCAGCAACACAACCTTAGCTAATTATTGTAAGATTTCTATTTCATGCTTGATGGTAAATGCAACATTCTTCCTCTTTACAGTGCCCATCACTGTCACTTAGATGCCATTACAAAGGGCATAATTTATGAAAATATCACTCAGATAATTAAGAAAAGCCCTGACCTTTACTGCCAGCCATTCATACAGTGAGAACAATGGTGTAAACTATAGTAGTGTTTCATAAATAAAGGGGCCATACATTTTCTAAGTTAGCGCAACCTTAAATGTACTGGACCCTAGATTTAGGGAGTTTTTGGTTTTTAGAAATACAAGTTATTAACATTGCACCTTTACTTAAAATTTTGAGATCTCAGAATTTCATTCATTGTTTAAAGTTGTTATACTTTTTTAACATCTTGCTGAGTCTTTTATTTGGATTACTGAACTTGTAAAAGAAAATGAAAAAGTTATCATTAACCTTTGCTACACATTTAATACAGCATAATTAATACATCATAAACATTTACATGATACAATATCACAGCCTGGCATGTCATTTTTTAACATCTTTCATGTTTTCACAGGGATGGATAGGTATTTTTTAAACTGTAATAGATAATTAGCATTGCAGATTCAGTGAAATGTGAGATACAGTTTTGCAAGCCACAGAAAGCTGTAGCTTCTCCTGATTATTTACATGTATAAAGCAAAAGTTCTAATAGTTTTTGACTTTTGGGCATGATTTGAATTTGTACTCCTTTTTTCTTAAATGATAATTGATAATACTTTATCTTTACTTTAGATAAACATTCAGGTGTGTATCATTAATTAGCTAATGGTTTTCTTGTACAGCATAAGATGAGGTGGATAAGCTGTTATGAATACAAGTGAAGAAAACAGTGTTGATGATTTATATTATTATAGAAGTATCCAAAAACAGGATTGCTTGCTATCTACATTTGTTTTTACATTCAGATTTTCCTGTTACTAAGTCACAATGAAAATACTGCATACAAAATTTGATATATCATATTCTCATATAATTTTTGTTTCTTAGCAGTGTTGTAAAAAAGGTATCATCTTTTGTCACTTGACTTTTCACACCTTCCATTTCTCACCAAAACAACCTTAAGGAAATTTATTTTTTCTTGAAAATTTGACCCCCCCTTTTTTGTAATGTAGTCGCAGACTTCTTTGTCATTTTTTTTGCCATTGTTTTTACTAATGAGAACAATAACATATAAATATTAACATTTCTTAAAAGTTAAACATACCAGATGTATTGTGTTTAGTATTTGTGCAATTTGTTGTGGTGAGAAGTGTGAGTTACCTCCTTCCAGAACATTTTCTTATTCTCTCTGATGTTTGCTGATACTCATTGACTGTGACTCCCATTTGCCTCATATACATACACATATAGTTTTTCATACTTGTCCATGGTTTTCCTGTGATGACAAAATAGCACCAGGAACAGACAGAGAATGGCTTCTTTCACTTTCATCCACTCTAACTGTCAGGTATGATACATAGAAACTAGAATCCCTCTTGCAATCAGGCCTAAGTCACGCACCCATTTACTGACTAGCTTGAAAGGGAGGCTGAATTGCTAGGTTGGCTGTAGGTAGACTTCTGTGCTCAAGGTTCAAACCTGAGTGGACCTCTGCATGACTCCAGATCAGCATTGTTAACCACAACACCATGGAAGCCCATGTTAATACATCAGGGGTGCTGAATTCTTTAATACTGATGACAGATGTGGCAGATACTGTACTTTTAGGTTGCACCTTAAATCAAGAGGAATCCCATGGTATGATTTTTACATCGTGCATCAAAAATGGCTCAGAGATGGAGCATATCCTCATGTGAGGCTTTGTCAAAGTGGTGTGATTTACAGTATACTCTGTGAAATTAAGAGCTACCAAAAATTATGGTATTGATAAAGCAAGCAGCTCAAGAATTTTAGCAAGTGAAGCTCAGGTGAAGGAGAGATTGTACCTTGTACCTTAGGAATGATATCGGCTTTCATTGATTACTTTATAACTGGTTTAATTGTAATTGAGAACTCCATAAAGTGCTGACTAGCTAGCTCAAGACTCACTTAGGAGCTCAGGAACAAAATTGTGCAAGATGAATAGTATGGGAAATGGAGAATCATTTTACTGTATCTAAGTCCTATTCATTAAACCCTGAAACACCTCTTCAGCAAGACAACTCAGTTTATGTATATATGAATACTGGATGAATGCAGAGCTTGTTAGTTAGGAATTTTGAGCAACTATATAAAGCAAATCCCTTATGTGAATGGTACTAGTACATGGATGCTCGTTTCAAACCTATCATGTGATTCAGCTGTTTAATATCTCTTAAGGATGTGATGGTCTGTGGCAAACTTGAGAAGTAGAGGGTATTTATATATTCAACATCAGCCACTGGCTATGTTATTCTCCAGGGGTTTAACTGTTATATTGTCTCCTTGATTATCTCCTGTACCATCAAACTAGATTTCAAGTTTCATAACCCATTTGGAAAAGGAAATTGGACTTTTAGGATTGAAGGAACTATTCAGGTACTCAACAGCTAAGTTAACCTGACAAGGTCATTGATTACCCAGTGTTTTCATGGATGTAAGACATAGGTTCATATCCTGCAGAAAAGACTTAGGTTCATATCCTGCAGAAAAGTTTGTATATTATCATCACATTGTACAGTACACAACTTGTAAGATTGCAAAGAAATGTGGTTGATAGTGGAAGGATATCTGAGATTAAGGTCAGTAGGCACTTGGTCCTAGATTACTGTGTAGTGCATTCTCTTAATGGCTGTCACTTTATATATTGAAAGACCAAAGTATATATATATATCAAGTTAGCTAGATTTGCCACCAATGGTGGTTTATTCTATGTTACAGCCCATGTTCATCAATAAGATAATGTACTTCCTGTCTTGCAGCCTGAATGCTGATTTGAGACTGCTGAACTCCATTAGGGGTAAATGTTCTCACAGAATCATGCACTATATTGGGAATGATTGTGTCAAACCAGAGATTATACTGACATTGGTACGAGATTCATAACCTTTCTGATCTAATTGTGCTAATTGTGGTATTAATGGTTTGTGGGTCATTTTCTTCAAGTTAATACAGATCATATGGCTGTTTATGAGAGTATATCCCTGATTAGAGATGAATGGACTGCTACAAAAATCTTGCTGCAATAAGTCAATCAGTTGTACAGGGAAATGCTTAGAATGGGAGGGAAGTTTGCTTGAAGGATCACCCAGAGAGCTCCCACCTCATCTGGAATCAGATTTGGATCGCCAAATAAAGTCAGTTTGAATGGGGAAGGAGCTTGAGTACTGCTACTGGTGCTGTGATATAGGCTTTCTCACTTTCTCTGACCTGACTTTTTATCACAATCCACTTCAAAAAAATGCTAATACTTATCTTCAAGACATTTCATTATGCACATGGAAACTTAACAGACAGATTTGTACAGATCTTAATTTTTTAGACATGAAAGAATAAGTTGATAAATAGCAACTGCAAAATCTATCTTAACATTATACGTCACAGATGAACAGTTTTTGTGCAGGTATTAATATAACTAGAATGAATTTAGATTTCAAGTTTGATTCCAGGTAGAATTATCCATACAGGACTAATTACAACACTGTTACATAATAGTCGTAGACATCGTTTTTATAGAAATGATTTTTTCTTTTTTGTAATCAAGTTAAAATTCTGAAATGTTAACATTGATAATAGTGTCAAGATAAGCTTTTCCAGTTTGTAAAATGGAGGAAAATTACTGTAATGATAAAAGTTAGTAAAATAACTGGGGAATGATGGCTAGAGGAGGCATCATTACAAAGATCAGATCCACAATAACAATACTCCGAAGATGGGGGTTTATATGCACTCCTGTGCTGGATACACCCCACTTTAACTAAACCAGCTTCAGCATAACGGGCATGATCAGTGATGTTTGGTGTGCAGCCATCCATAGTTGTGACCATCACACTCTCTGCAAAGAAAATCAAAATGAGTAAATTAGTATTCGAAATGAATTGCTGATTTTTTAAGTGATTCAGAATGAGCCACTCTGTTTGGAATTGAAATAGCATTTGCGTTCAGTTGTAGCTCGAAACGACTAACAAATACAGTAAATATTACACTGGGATATTATTTTGATCAGATACCCTATCGTGTCTTTCCTCACAACTATGACCTGCCTTTTTTTTTTTTTTTAGAGATTTCCTACTCCCTCTAAAGCTCTTAAAATAGTTTTCCTCCTCTTATTTTTCCACATTTTTACCCATTGTATCATTTAAACATAGCCCTAGTGTGAACTTTTGCCCTTAGTCTGTAGCCCCCAAGAGAAATAAAAAGTGAAATATCATGAAAGGTTGGAAGAACTCTGCACCCAAAAAAGAAGAGAAAGATGCACACAGATATAAGGAAGGCCACAAACTTAGGGAGTCAAAGATGATGTGATTGAAATGAAAGCAGTACAACAGGAAAAATCAGGGTAATCAAGTCAGCAATAATCCCTTGGAATGTACCATCGAAATATCAAACAAATATATTTGATATCCCAGGGAAAAAGATGGGGGAGACTAACATGCTGCCATTTGAATAACACCTACACATAATAGATACTGAAACCTTTAAAAAGAAGTATTAATGAATAATCAAAGAACATTTCAAGATGCAATTTGTGTGGTGACAGAGAACAACAGTCTAGTTAATCAATCAAGACATGTGATTAGTGCTCTGCACTGTTTGATTAATGGCAGTATCGTATAAACGCAATTAGTTACTATTTGCCTTACTCCTGATCTTTTCCTTGTTTATCTCATCATGTGCATATGAAATTGTAGTATCATTAGCCTATATGATATGCCATGATAAGTATCTTTCTGTCCATCATACTAAAAAGAAGAGAATTTATGAATAATAGCCTTGATAATTACAATTCTGTGCTTGAATTTCTGGAAAACCGCTTAAGAAATCAGTATTACATCACCAAATACAGCAGAAAAATAGAGTACTGTACCTGTGGATAGTGGTAATGTTATTCTCTGATAAATACAGAGCTTAGAATCTGGGCAGTTCATGATGTAACGTTCTGAACCATCAAACTCTGCACATGGATAGACAAAACGATTGTGACGCTTTACTCTCTGGTTGTTGTGGACACACTCATAGCACTGGATACCGCATGCTGTGGGAGAGAGTTGTATCATAAACCTCACATGTACTTTGCTTAGCAGAAATAGTAGTGTGGTCATATGGATTATCCTATGGATCCAAGCATTCTATTGAAGGAGGATTGAAGATTTATGTGAGTGATAGGTAGTGGTTACTGTTGTAGAAATCTAAACCATTTGTTTGTATGTTCATTTACAGAAGGAGGTTGACAGCTTGATAATATCAGGAGATTCATTATATTCATGGTACAAGAGTGATTTTTCTTACAGTATTAAATAGTAATGATGGAAAGTATAAGTATATACCTGGTGCAAGGAGTGTTAGAATTAGTATAGTGGGTAGCGTGATCCTCCATGATGGAATGTCAGTTGGATTTCTTGCTGTGGATTGTGTCTCACTGATGGTGAACATTACCATCCTTTCCCTGTAGTCCTTCTCTGCTGCCAATAGTTGTTGCTGTATAGTGTTGACAGGCTGGTCACTTTCTGGGGAAAGAGGAATTTTATGATATAAATGGTTCAGATCCATTGTGTATGTAGTTTGGAATATTAGTTTTATTCCTGATAAACGTTGTAGATAAAAAAAGAAGATTACAAATTCATGATGTAGTAGAACAGGTTGTGGACCAAAATAACAAACATATGCCTTATGGGTGTTTTATTGCTTCCTGGCAGTTCAGATATACACAATCAACTCATC
>JAUUEG010125080.1:0-10755 GCA_032361445.1 Panulirus gracilis | reverse complement strand
TGGTCTACGCTAAACCACAATACAATCGTCTGCCGTCAGCATTAAGAAAAGTCCCAAAAAGAAGACTCACTTTCAATTTTAGTGAGCTAAGCCAAACCTCAGTGGAATCATAGCCGCAAGTCAGATTAAAAGCCTCATACCATAGCTATGCATTGGAGCTCTTTAGGCAACGTTAAACCTCAAGGAAATTTTCAGGTGCAAGCCAGAAATAAAAATAAGTGAAGGTTTACTTTGGAGGCCCGTAGGCCACGCCATTCCAAAGTAGAATCAACTCTTGCAAGATCAGAAGAAAACTCCCAAATAGACACTTTAATTAAAAGCCCTATGGGCCTCGCCAATTTCGAAGATAATCAGCTGACGCCACTCAAAAGAAAAGTTCCAAAGAGAAACATTATCTTATACCAAGGGTGGCCACGCGAAACCACAATTAAATCGTCTGCCGCCAGCCAAAACTAATATCCCAAAGAAAAGCTTTAATCTCATTGCTCTCAGAACAAACGAAACCCGAGGGGAATCATTTGAGGAGCCAGAATTTGTGTCTCAAACTTAAGGTTTAATTGGATACCTGAGAAAGAAGTAAAGGCCTAAGGGAATCGGTTGGAGCCAGTTAGGAAAAAAGCAAATTAAAACTTTTCTTGGAAACTTTTCTACAGCTAACCAGAAGAAAAAGATACAAACTAAAGATTTAAATTGCAGCCCCCTGGGTCACTTCATTACCCACTGGAAAACTCTGACGCCAGCCACAAAATAATAAGCCTAAACTGGGGCTTTACTTTGAAACCCTGTGATTGACGCTAAACCACAATAGAATCGTTTGCCGTGGCATGAATAGAGGTACCAATCTAAAGCTTAAATTTTGAGGCATGCATGGGCCACGTCAAACACGAATAACATCCTCTGACTCCAGTTAAAACAAAATTCCCAAACTAAAGCTTTACTCTCTAGCCCTCCAGGTTAAGCCAAACCCCAGGAGAATCGTCTCACGCCAGCCACACAATAAGTCACAAATAGACGCTTTATTTTGAAGTCCCTTGAGCCACACAAAACCACAATAGAATTGTCTAGAAACAACCACAAAACAGTAAAAATAACCTTTGCTATGGATCCCTTTTGGCCAAGAAAAACCCAAAGGGAATCGTCTGGCGGAGCCAGAACAAAAGTCTAAAAGAGAAACTGATTTTTGAAGTTCTCTGATTCACACCCAAATCCTAATACATTCATTTGTCGTCAGTCATAACATTAGTACAAAACTAACAATATAATCTTCAATCGAAAGACACCCCCCCCCCCCAGAAAGAAGGTACTGAAAAAGAAAAGCATTTCTTTAAAGCCAGTTGGACCACGACAAACCACATTCGAAATGTTTTCAAAGCCAAAACAAAAGCTCCAAATTAAAGCTTAACATTGATGCTCTCCTGTCCACCCGAAGTCCTAATGGAATGATCTGATGACAACCTGAAGAAAAGTCCCAAGCTGAAGCTTTACTTTGAGATCGTAGACTTCACCAAACCCTAATATAATCTTCTGGCGCCAGCGATAACAAACGTCCCATACATTTTATAGCTAAATGAAGAAAGCGGAGAGCCAAAATAGACATCTGGCGAAAACAAGATTAAAAGTCGTAGAATAAAGCTGTATTTTGAAGCCCTTTACGCAACGGAAAACCCAGTGTGGAGCGTTTCACGCCAGAAAAAAAAACTTAAGCCCTATCTTCAAGCCCAGTATATTACTTCAATTAACAAGAGAATTCTCGTTCGCCGGAAAATATAACATTGGCAATCTGAGGCCTGATTTTGAAGCCACATGGGAGTGACAAAATCCAATAATAATCGTCTGACGCTGGCCAGAACAAAACACCCAAACACAAGCATTTTTTTTTCAGATATTTGGGCTAAAGAAAAGCCCAAAAGATCTTTTGATGTGATACATATCAAATTTCCAAAGGGAAGCTTTACTTTGAGGCCCCTTCGACCCCGTAAAACCATAAAACCATAACTACAGCTACAACAATAGTTACTAAGAAAAGCTTTGCTTTGAAACTCCTTGGGCCACGACAACTCCCAAGGGAAACGTCTGTAAGATCCAGAACAAATGTCCTAAATCAAAATAGCCTTTGAAGCTCTCTTGTCTGCCCCTAAAGTTAATAAAATAATATACCGTCAACTAGAAGCAAAGTTCCAAACTGAAGATTTACTTTGAAGGCCCGTGGGCTACACCAAACATCAATACAATCGTCTGCCGTCAGCATTAAGAAAAGTCCCAAAAAGAAGTCTACCTTTCAATCTTTGTGAATCAAGCCAAACCTCAATGAAATCATAAGAGCAAGCCAATTTAAAAGCCCGATACTATAGCTATACATTGGAGCCTTTTGGGCAACGTTAAACCCTAAGAAAATCGTCTAGTGCAAACAGAAAAAAATAAGTGAACGTTTACTTTGAAGACCTGTGGGCCACGTCATTCGAATGTAGAATCGTCCCTTGCAGGATCAGAAAAAACTACCCAAGGGACACTTTAATTGAAAGCCCTGTGGGCCTCGCAAATCTCTAAAACAATTAGCTGGAGCTAATCAAAAGAAAAGTTCCAGAGAAAACCATAATTCTATACCAAGGATGGACACCCGAAACCTCAATTAAAACGTCTGCCGCCAGCCAAAACTAATGTCCCAACGAAAAACTATAATTTCAGTGATCGTAGACCAAACGAAACCCGAGGGGAACTACTTTTGAAGCTAGAATAAGTGTCTCAAACTGATGCTTTACTTTGAAGCCCTGAGAGCAACACTAAAGCCTAAGGGAATCGGTTGGAGCTAGTTAGGAAATAAAACAAACTTAAATATTACTTGGAAATCCGTGGGCGACGAAAAATTTCAACATATTCATCTACAACTAATTAGAAAAAAAAATCTACAAACAGAGGCTTTAACTTGCATCCCCCTTGGACCACGTCATTACCCAGACTAGTGCTTTACTTTGAAAGCCTGTAATTCACGCTAAACTACAATAGAATCGTTCATCGCGGCATGAATAAAAGAGCCAAACTAAATCTTAACTTTTGAGGCCTACATTGGACACGTCAAACACGAATTACATTCTCTGACTCTAGTTAAAACAAAATTCCCAAACTGAAGCTTCACTTTCAAGCTCTCCATGTTACACCATACCTCACGAGAATCGTGTTTCCCCTGCCAAACCATAAGTCACAAAGAGAAGCTATATTTTGAAGTCCCTTGAGCCACACAAAACTACAATAGAAAAGTCTAGCAACAGCCACAAAAATAGTAAAAAGCAATTCCGTTTTGAAGCTCTTTGGGCCACGAAAAATCCAAAGGGAATCGACTGGCGGAGCGAGAGTAAAATTCTGAAACAGAAACTAACTTACGAAGCTCTCCGATTCACTCCGAAATCCTAACATTTTCATTTTTTATCGCTCAGAACAAAAGTCCAAAACTTAAGCTTTACATTGAAGCCCATTAAGCTAATTAAGACCACAGAAGAATTGTCAAACGAAAGCCCAAAAATAAAAAGATGCTGAAAAAAAATTCTTTAAAGCCAATCGGACCATGACAAACCACATGCGAAACGTTTTCAAACCTAGAAAAAGGTTCCAAATGAAAGCTTCACATTGAAGCACTCTTGTCCACCCGAAATCCAAAGAGAAACATATGACGGTAACCAGATGAAAAGTCCCAAGCTGAAGCTTTACTTCAAAGGCCTGTTAACTACACCAAACCCTAATGTAATCGTCTGATGCCAGCGTTAAGAAAATTCCCACACAGAAATTTTATTTTGAAGCTACATGAAGAAATAGGAGAGCCAAAATAAACTCTTGGCGCAAGCAAGATTAAAAGTCGAAGAATAAAACTGTGCTTTAAAGCCCTTTACGCGACGGAAAACCCTATGTGAGCCTTTGACGCCAGCAAATGAAAAAATAAAGAAAAGAAAAACTAAAGCTCTGCCTTCAAGCCCAGTATATTACGCCAAACAGCAATAGAATCATCTTTCAATGGAAAAATAATATTAACAATATAAGGCCTGACTTTGAAGCCACCATGGGCCAAGTCGATAAGCAATGGAATCGGCTGACGCTGGCCAAGACGAAACACCCAAAAATGTTTTATTCCGCTATCTGGGCTAAAGCAGACACAAAAAAATAATTTGATGAGGTGCACAACAAAAAATCCAAAGGGAAACTTTACTTTGAAGCCCCTTGGACACTGTAAAACCATAAGTGTATCGTCTAACGACATCCACAACAATACTTACTAAGAAAAGCTTTACTTAGAAACTCCTTGGGCCATGACAACTCTCAAGACAAACGTCTGTAGGATCCAAAACAAATGTCAAAAACAGAGGCTAAACTTTGAAGCTCTCTTGTCCACCCCTAAACTTAATAGAATAATCTATCGTGATCTAGAAGAAAAGCTCCAAACTGAAGCTTTACTTTGAGGACCCTGGGCTACGCCAAACCCTAATATAATCGTATGCCGCCGAAATTAAGAAAATTCCCAAAAAGAAGACTCACTTTCAGTCTTTGTGAGCCAAGACAGATCTCAATGGAAGTATAAGCGCAAGTCAGATTAAAAGCCTCATACCATAGCTATGCATTAGAACTCTTTGGGCAACGATAAACCCCAAGGAAATTCTCAGGAGCTAACCAGAAATAGAAATAAGTGAAGGTTTACTTTTAAGGCCCGTGGGCCACGCTATTCCAGAGTATAATAGTCTCTTGCAGGATCAGAAGAAAACTCCTAAATTGGCGCTTTAATTAAAAGCCCTGTGGGCCTCGCCGATCTCAAAAGAAAAGTTCCAAAGAGAACCATTATCTTATATCAAGGGTGGACACGCGTAACCACAGTTAAATCGTCTGTCGACAGCCAAAACTAATGTCCCAAAGAAAAGCTTTAATTTCAGCATTCGTAGACCAAACAAAACCAGAGGGGAATAAATTTTGAAGCCAGAATAAGAGTCTGGAATTGATGCTTTACTTTGAAGCCCTGAGAGCAACGCAAAAGCCTAAGGGAATCGGTGAGAGCCAGTTAGGACAAAAGCAAACTGAAACTTTACTTGGAAATCCTTGGGACACGAAAACCCACAACAGATTCGTCTACAACTAACCAGAAAAAAGTTACAAACTGAAGCTTTAATTTGCAGCCTCCTGGACCACACCATTACATGATGAAAAGCTCTGACGTCAGCCACAAAAATAATCTAAACTGGTGATTTGATTTGAAACCCTGTAATTCACGCTAAACCGCAATAGAATCGTTTATCGCGGTATGAATGGAAGTACCAGACTGAAACTTAACTTTTGAAGCTTGCATGCGCCACGTCAAACACGAATTACTTCCTCTGACTCCAGTTAAAAAATATTCCCAAACTGAAGCTTTACTTTAAACCCTCCAGGTTACGCCAAACCTCATGAGAATCGTCTAGCGCCAGCCACACCATAAGTCACATACAAACGTTTTATTTTAAAGTCCTTTGAGCCACACAAAGCCAAGATAGAACCGTGTAGCAACAGCCACAAAAATAGTTAAAACAAATAGTAAAAAGACAAAAAGTATCGTCTAGCGGAGCCAGAACAAAAGTCTTTAACAGAAACTAATTTATGAAGCTCTCCGATTCACACCTAATCGCGTTCCGTGACCTTTTTGATATATGAAACTATCTAAAGATACAGTTCTTTCCTGTATTAAGTACTACTCTTCATGATTTGATTGTAAATCTCCATTTCCTCTCTAAACATATTAATTTTCATTCCGTTATCGCATCTGTACTTTTATTCCTATATTCTGCATTACTGTTCTCTTTACACTCTTTTCTTGTCTGCTTTTTCATGTAGTTTCTCCTCCTTTCTAAAACCTAATACATTCATTTGTCGTCGTTCAGAACAAAAGTACAAAGCTGAAGCTTTACTTTGAAGCCCTTTAGGCTACGTAAGACCACAATAGAATCGTCAAACGAAAGCCAAAAAAATAGATTTTGAAAGAGAAGAGTTTTTCTTTAAAGCCACTTGGACCACGACAAACCACATGGGAAACTTTTTCAGAGCCAGAGGAAAAGTTATAAATTAAGGCTAAACATTGAAGCTCTCTTGTCCACCCATAATCCCAACAGGATCATCTGACGGCAAGCAGAAAAGTCCTAAGCTGAGGATTTACTTTGAAGGCCTGTTGACTACACAAACCGTAATATAATGTTCTGGCGCCAGCGGTAACAAAAGTCCCACACAGAAGTTTCATTCTGAAGCTACATGAACAAAGCGGAGAGCCAAAATAAACATTAAAAGTCGAGGAATTAAGCTGTACTTTGAAACCCTTTACGCGAGGAAAACCCAATGTGGAGTGTTTGACGCCTGCAAAAAAAAAAAAAAATAAAAAAAAAATAAGGCTCTACCTTCAAGCCCAGTATATCATTTCAAATCACAAGAGAATTATGTTTCGCGGAAAGCCACTATGGGCCACGTCGTTAAGCAATAAAATCGTCTGACGCTGGCCAGAACAAAACACCCAGACACAAGCATTTTTTCTTAAGCTCTCTGGGCTACAGCAAAGCCCAAAAGATCTTTTGATGAAATACATATAAAAAATTTCCAAAGGGAAACTTTAATTTGAAGCCCCTTGGAAGCTGTAAAATCATAAGTGAATCGTCTAACGACAGCCACAACAATAGTTACCAATATAAGCTATACTCTGAAACTCCTTGGGACAAGACAACTCTCAAAGGAAACGTCTGTACGATCCAGAACAAATGTCCCAAACTGAAGCTAAACCTTGAAGCTCTCTTGTCTACCCCTAAACTTAATAGAATAATCTATGGTCAACCAGAAAAAAGTTTCAAACTGAAGCTTTACTTTGAAGGCTCGTTGGGTACGCTAAATCCCAATACAATCGTTTGCCGTAGTCATTAAGAAAAGTCCAAACAAGAAAACTCAATCTTTGTGAGCAAAGCCAAACTTCAATGGAATCATAATCGTAAGCCAAATTGAAATCCCCATACCATAGCTATGCATTGGATCCCTTTGGGCAACGTTAAACCAAAGGATATCGTCTGGTGCAAGCCAGAAAAAAAGAGAATGTTTACTTTGAAGGCCAATGTGGCACGCCATTCCAAAGTAGAATCGTCTTTTTAAGGATCAAAAGAAAACTCCTAAATAGACGCTTTAATTAAAAGCCCTGTGGGCCTCGCCAATCTCCAAAACAATCAGCTAGCGCCACTGAGAAGAAAAGTTCCAAAGAGAACCATCATTTTGTACTAGGGATGGCTACGCGAAACCACAGTAAAATCGTCTGCCGCCAGCCAAAACTAATTTCCCCCAAAAAAGATTTAATTTCAGTACTCGTAGGCCAAACAAAATCCAAGGGAAATCATTTTTGAAGCCAGAGTAAATGTCTCATACTGATGATTTATTTTGAATCCCTGAGAGCAACCCAAAAGCCTAAGGGAATCGCCTGGATCCAGTTAGGAAAAAAACTAACTGAAACTTTACTTGGAAGCCCGTGGGCTACGAAAAACCTTAACAGATTCGTCTACAACTAATCAGATAAAAAGTTACAAACTGAAGCTTTAATTTGCAGCCCCCTGGACCAAGTAATTACCCAATGAGAAACATTGACGCCAGCCAAAGAAAATAGCCCAAACTGGTGATTAACTTTGCAACCCTGTAATTTACGCTACACCACAATAGAATCGTTTACCGCGGCATGAATAGAAGTACCAAAAGAAAACTTAATTTTTGAAGCCTGCATGGGCTACGTCAAGCACGAATAACATTCTCTGACTCCAGTTAAAATATAATTCCCAAATTGAGGCTTTACTTTGAAGCCCTCCAGGTTACGCCAAACCTCACGAGAATCGTCTTGCGCCAGCCACACAAAGAGAAGCTGTATTTTGAAGTTCCTTGAGCCACACAAAATCGCAATAGATTAGTCGAGCAACAGCCACTAAAATATAAAGAAAAGCTCTACTTTGAAGTCCTTTCGGAAACACAAAAAAAAAAAGGAGAATCGTCTAGCGGAACCAGAAGAAAAATCTGAAACAGAATCTAATTTTTGAAGCTCTCCGTTTCACTCTTTAATCCTTATACGTTCATTTGTCGTCATTCAGAACAAAAGCCCAAAATTGAGGCTTTACTTTGAGCTCGCTTTGGCTACCTAAGACCAAAATAGAATCATCAAACGAAAGCTAAAGGAAGCTTTCCTTTAAAGCCACTTGGACCTCTACAATCCACATACGAAACGTTTTCAGAACCAGAAGAAAAGCTCCAGATTATAGTTTCATATTGAAACTCCTGTCCACCCGAAATCCTAATAGAGTCTTCTGACGGCAACCAGAGGAAAAGTCCCAAGCTGAAGCTTTACTTTGAAGGCCCGTTCACGACACCAAACCCTAATGTAATCGTCTGGCGCCAGCGTTAGTAAAGGTCACACAAAGAAGTCTCATTTTGAAGCTGCTTGAACAAAGCGGAAAAAGAAAGAAAAAAAACTGAAGAACTAACTTCAAGCCCAGTACATTACTGCAAACCACAATGGAATCACCTCTGCCGGAAAAAATAATATTAGCAATCTGAGGCCTGACTTTGAAGCCACCATTGGCCAGGTCGTTAAGCACTAAAATCGTCTAACGCTGGACAGAACAAAACACCCAAAAATAAGTTTTTTTCAAGCTATCTGGGCTAAAGCAAAGCCCAAAAGATCTTTTCATAAAATATATAGCAAAATTTCCAAAGGAAGGCTTTACTTTAAAGCCCCTTGCACCTTGTAAAATCATAAGTGAATCGTCTAACGACGGCCACAACAATAGTTACTAAGAAAAGCTATACTTTGAAGCTCCTTGGGCCACGACAAATCCCAAGGGAAACATCTGTAAGATCAAGAGCAAATGTCTCAAACTGAAGATAAACTTTGAATCTCTCTTGTCTACCCAGAAACTTAATAGAATAATCTATCGTCAAGCAGAGGAAAAGTTCCAAACTGAATCTTTACTTTGAAGGCCCTTGGGGTGCGCCTAACCCCAATACAATCATCTGCCGTCAACAGTCAGAAATTTCCCAAAAAGAAGAATTCCCTTCAATCTCTGTGAGCCAAGCCAAACCTCAGTGGAATCATAGGCGAAAGCTAGATTAAAACCCCTTTCAATAGCTATGCACTGGAACCCTTTGGGCACCGTTAAACCCCAAGGAAATCGTCTGGTCAAGCCAGAAAAAAAAAACAAGTGAAGGTTTATTTTGAAATACCTTGGGCCACGCCATTCCAAAGTAGAATTGTCTTTTGCAGGATCAGAAGAAAACTCCCAAAGGGACACTTTAGTTAAAAGCCCTTTGGGACTCGCCAATCTCCAAAACAATTGGCTGCCGCCAATCAAAAGAAAAGCTCCAAGGAGAAAGATTATTTTATACCACGGATGGCCACGCAAAACCACAATTAAATCGTCTGCCGCCAGCTAAACCTAATGTATCAAATAAAAGCTTTAATTTCAGTACTAGTAGACCAAACGAAACCAGAGAAAAATCATTTTTGAAGCCAGAATAAGAGTCTCAAACTGATGCTTTACTTTGAAGCCCTGAGAGCAACGCAAAAGCCTAAGGGAATCGGTAGGAGTCAGTTAGGAGAAAAGCAATTTGAAACTTTACTTGGAAACCCGTGGGCAACAGAAATCCACAACAAATTCGTCTACAAATAACCAGAAACAAGTTACAAACTGAAGCTTTAATTTGCAGCCCTCTGGACCACGTCATTACACAGTGAAAAGCTCTGACGCCAGCCACAAAAAATGATTCAAACTTGTGATATATTTTGAAACCCTGTAATTCACGGCAAACCGCAATCGAATTGATTATCGCGGCATAAATGGAAGTACCAATATAAAGCTTAACTTTCGAAGCTTGCACTGGCTACGTCAAACACGAATAACATCCCTGACTCCAGTTGAAAAAGATTCCCAAACTGAAGCTTTAATTCAAAGCCCTCCAGGTTACGGCAAACCTCACGAGAATCGTTTAGCGCCAGCCACACCATAAGTCACAAAGAGACGTTTTATTTTGAAGTTCCTTGAACCACACAAAACCACAGTAGAACTTTCTAGCTAAAGCCAAAAAATAGTAAACAATTCTGAAACAGAAACTAATTTATGAAGCTCTCCGATTCACTCCCAAAGCTTAATACATTCATTTGTCGTCAAGAAGAAAAAAACTCTAAAACTGAAGCTTTATTTTGAAGCCCCTTTGGCTACGTAAGACCACAATAGAATCGTCACACGAAAGCAAAAATGGAAAAGATACTGAAAAGAAAAGCTTTTATCTAAAGCCACTTGGACCACGACAAACTACATGCGAAACGTTTTCAGAGCCAGAACAAAAGTTCCAAATGAATGTTTAAGATTGAGACACTCTTGTCCACCCGAAATACTAATAGAAGCTTCTGATGGCAACCAGAAGAAAGATCCCAAGCTTAAGCTTTACTTTGAAGACCCATTGACTACACCAAACCCTAATATGATCGTCTGGCGCAGCGTTAACAGAAGTCCCAATTAGAAGTTTCATTTTGAAGCTACATGAACATAGCGGAGATCCAAAAGAAACATTTGGTGGAAACAAGATTAAAAGTCGGAGAATAAAGCCATGCTTTTAAAACCATTTAAGCGATGGAAAATACAAAGTGGAGCGTTTGAAGCCAGCAATGATAATAATAATAATAATAATAATAATAATAATAATAATAATAATAATAATAATAATAATAATAACAATAATGATAAT
>JAUUEG010124860.1:0-10756 GCA_032361445.1 Panulirus gracilis | reverse complement strand
TATGTGTGTGTGTGCGTGTGCGTGTGTGTGTGTGTGTGTGTGCGTGTGTGTGTGTGTGTGTGTGTGTGTGTGTGTTATAAGGCAGAATAAGGGAGATGACAGAGTTAGAAAAGTATGTATGATGAAATAATTTAAGGTAGTGCATGTTTTGATATTTACACTTGTGAAGGTTGCAGCGGTACTTTTCAGTGAAGGACCGAGGGTTATAGAGCATGGTGAGGTAGAGAGGATTCAGTACCTGGGTGAGTCAAGATGAAGCGTCATTCCACCCAGGTAGCAAGTTACCCATTATATATCGTACAGCGTCAGGAAGTCCACTGTAAATAATATTCTCATATATTCTGCCAGACTTGTACGGTGTTTGTTTGGTCTTTTTCAGATATATTTGGGAAATATATAGAATTTTGTTGTACTTATTGTTAGTTTATAGTGATATTTTCAGCAGGAACTTTGTACGTCAGGCAGTGGGGTTGAATACACTCAGGCCCCACAGCTAATCTAATCAGTTTAGTGTAATGGAACTCTGCTTTGTGACGGTTTCTCCTTGGGGCTTCTTTGAACCAGCTGGATTCACACCAAAGAAAGTGAGTTAGATTATTGGCTGAATTTTTTTTTTTTTGTGAGGAAGATGTAGATCTAAGATGGAGGGCTCTACTCCTTAGTCTTGCCGGGTTCCATCACATGCCTGAGGGACCTAACACATCTTTGGGTTTTTTGGAAGTACCCCCCCCCCTTCCCATTCCCTTCATTACTAGCATCAGGTAGTGCCACTAACCAGGCAGTTATTGACAAAGTTGCGGTGGAAATGTGTTAACCAAGTAGTTATCGGTCTTGGTGAGAACATGTAAGAAAAGCTTCCCCACCCAGTCATGTGCACTTACGCAACTCAATAAAAGCAATGATTGTGTATACATACCGCGAGGAAGGTGCTGATCCTGAGAGGTATTCAAATGCAAGAATCATGTATGGAAAGGTTCCAATTTTGTTGTTCGTTCTGTAGACTGCAAAAGGTTCCTAGAGCCAGATTTGTGATGTGATTACCCGTAGTAGCGTTGGTCTTCCATGTCCTGAGTGCTGTGGTGATGGTTACTTATGTACGTGGCACTTATGTAACTGAAACTAAATGGTATGGTTAGCCAAGTATTATAGTGGGGTTCTCATGTCAACATCGGATTCAAAAGAGGGCTTCAATCACCACGGTAGTGTGGGTACTGTGGTAGAATTTACCTGGTATGATTGGACGAGTACCTAGGTAGGGTTTACTTTCCATGGATTCGTAATAACAATGGTAACGCTCAACTGTAATGGTTGTGTTTCGGCCGTGGTGGGAACTGCAGTCTGAGGTTCATTCCCAGCGGTTCCAGATTACGTATCAAGTAGGGAACCGCCTGCTCAACAGCAATTATCGAGACAGGCGTGTTTTGATATTAAATAATTTTGTCTTTTCAAAAGCTGTTGTCTGCCAAACAAATTACAGATGGGGTATAGCAAAAAAATGTTATATGAAATATATTTGACCCTCAAGATATTTCATTTTGTGTAGGGGGATTCCCCACTGGATTATTTTTAGTTAAGCCAACGTTTTGTATGGGTCCAAAATGACGAACTCTTTCAAGGCATAACTTGTAAATGGAAAGAGTCATAAGAATGCACATCAATGTCAATATGTAAATAGATCCATCACCTTTCAGTATAGAAACGACCATCACTTAAGTAATTTCAATTTCATAATTACTGTTATTTGTGCTTCAAGATACTTCTAGCTAAAATGTGAGTAATTTACACTTTGCACTCATGTGCAAGTATATATGTAATAACTTCATCAATGAAATTGAGGTTGAAATAAGTACGCGTTCTACTGCCTGTAGTCAGGTACACCAGAAACAAATGACATTAAACAAGGCCCTTGGACTGACAAATTAGGAAAAGAAGCTTAGAACAGATTTGTTTAAAAATGACTGATAAAACTAAATGCTTCAATGCACCAATCACAAGCTTCAGTTTCAAGTCATTTGCAAAAATAGCATAGCATTCGAAGAAGTCTAGTTGATTCACCGCTAAAAGAATCTTGTTTGGTCAGCTTGTTCTTCATATCTTTCAACATCAAACCAGCAGGTGGAAGTTCTGAGATTAGAACTCTTGTATGGTGATTGATTATTTGATTAAGTTTGTTAAGGAGGGAAAGAGAAAGGGTCTTGGCTGAAACAAGATCGTCCCGGTTAGATTCTTGCCAATTCTTGTGGTGTGCATTAAAAGTAACTTCATAGAGAATTTCAGCACATGAATCTGTGAAAAGAAATGCTTCATGGCAGTTTGTCAAATAGTCGAATCCTTGTGATTCGTTTTATTGACTAGGGGTGGGGAGATAATCATTGGAGGAAGTTCATAGAAAACAGAGAAATTTTGAGCTGGATGGTTTCAAACTTCGGAGACTCAAGAACCAAGAAGTAGGTAGAAACCCGACTTTGGGACCGGATATGGGGGTATAGATTATGATGAGAGATATGATAAAGCAGAGAAAAAGAAGTCTTGGAAAGGGGCAGTTACAAATATCGTATTTTTGTTAGTCTCTCATTATCCACAGATTCTGCTAAGTGCATTAGTCCAAATTCGTGTGGTAGGTGGCACCTAACACCGCAAATCATGGGTTAAAGTTGTCTTGGTAGGCAATTACCGAGGAAATAGGCTACCAGAATGTAACTCCGAGAGAGTTTTAGCCACAGACACATGTTGTACAGTGTCAGTGAATGGGATGTTGTGTTGGACAGGTGTCGTTCTGGTCTGTAGCATTTGTCTTGTTTTCGTTAGGTTGTTGTGGAGGGGAAACAAGATGGATGTAAATGTCAGTCTTCTTTCTTGAATTAGGACTTTATGTATAATTCTATTTATAAAGTAAGGTGGGTGTTTCTGTGTCTTTAATGTCATTTATTCATGATCAGGATTCTGAGAGGCAGCAGTGTGTACTTGCAGGTAAATAGTTGCGTGCCTTTGGAGTTTTGATTAATTTCACATTTATGTATGAAACCTGTCATATATGATTTTTACTTTAATACATATTTTTCCTTGTTAGAAGACAGTGGATACCTGGGTGCTGACGTAGAGTAGTCTGTGGAGGATCTGTATCCAGTGGAGTGAGGCTCGAGGTACCTTGGGCGATGATGACGGGGTTGCGGGAGGTGACTGGCCAACTGCCTACCATTCTCGTTTACTGTAAGTTATCCTTCTTCTGTTGCTAAGTATTTCCACCACTTTCTTTGCACCGGATGATTCATCTGCCCGCTGTGGTTATCTGTGTGATTGGTTTATATATATATATCGATATGAAATCAGGGCCAACTGACACAGCTGTCATCTCTATTGTTTACGATGATTTTATCTGATTCAGTCTGTTATTCCCCCAAAAAAGTCAAAAGCTGATTTAATGCCTAGAACATCCAGCAGCACACCTAGGAAAATCGTCATCGTATCTAGATCAACTGGTATCATACCTAGAACGAACATCACGTACCTAGAGCAATAGGCATCCTACCTAGAATAATCATCAGCTTACCTATAACAATTGGCATCTTACCTAGATTAGCCAGCTCCTGTAGCCATAAAAACAATATATCTAAAACTAACGGCACCATCCCTAAATCAAGAGGCACCATATGTTGGATTGCTGTTATCTTATTTAGGATAGTCTTTACTGTGCCTGGAGAAATCGTCACCGTCACTGGAACAGACTGCAACCCTTGAACAACCATCAACGTATCTAGAACTAGCACCATTTTTAAGATAAGCAGCGTAGTAGCAAAACACATGGCCACACACCTAAATCAGCTGGCGCCATATTCGAAACTGCCAGCATCATAGATTGAAAAAGAGGCTATATGACTAAACCAACCGGTAAAATACTTTAAATAACTGATACTGAACCTAAAACAACCGGCACCATATCAATAGAAACCGGCACTGTACTTAGAACAACCAGCATATTATGCTAAACTGATTTAGACTCCAAAGTAGAAAGTTTCAAAGTTATCCCTAGGCTAACTGAAGACGTTAGCAGAATTAATAACGAAAGAATACATCTTTAAATTGTTCGATGAACACATCTGACCGTTTAGGTAACTTACATTCTATAATTTACGAAAATTGCCAATGAGTATGTAAAGGGATAGCTTTATACTCATAGAGCCCATCTAAGAACTTGCAGGCCTTTGAATTGCCCAGTGCAATTATCATTTACTATTCATTCACCTTGCTATTTTTTTCTACCAAGTGTTATAAAGTGTATTCTTATGTGTTTCGTGATAATCTTGTTGATATTCTTTTCATGTTGAAGTCTCCAGTCACGGACTAAAGTTCACATCAAGGCAAACAATTGAAAAATAAAAAAATCATGAAACGGAAAAAAGAAAAGACAAGGAAAAGTATTTACGATTTTTCAGGAAGTAAAAAACCTGTCTTTTGAAATGTGCCTGGCCATAACTATTAGGAAAGGCATAAGAAGGCAAAGAGTTCCAAAGCTTCGACGTGTAGGGAAGGAAGCAGTTATCAAAACGGCCCACCCTGAGTTGTTGATGGCCTCACAATATTTACGCTATGCAGCAGCTTGCCGAGTATTGCATAGTCTTGCTAGTGGTGTGGGAACACAAGAGGCCAATGAAAAGAGAAAGTGAACCAACATTAAAGCATAGGATAAAGGTATAAAGTTTGAGAGTTAGCCGGGAATGCTCGTAAGGCGGTCGCTTTCGCCTCAGCTCTCTTCATTAAGGATGCATTGCTAGAACCACCCCAAATGTGACAGCAGTACTCTATAC
Source organism: Panulirus gracilis (assembly GCA_032361445.1). Lineage (NCBI taxonomy): Eukaryota > Metazoa > Arthropoda > Malacostraca > Decapoda > Palinuridae > Panulirus > Panulirus gracilis. The sequence continues at coordinate 5,951 of JAUUEG010124860.1, read as the reverse complement.
AAGAACAAATCTATCCCTTGTATTAGCGGATCAACTGTTCAGAAGAGAAGTTTCGACATCTAAACAGGACAACCAGATTCTTAGTGACAGATTTAGCAACCTTATAATGTGGGGATTCAAAGAAAGAGTGGATGTTACAGTGATACTAATTATGTTCATTGAGTCAAGACAGGGAATTACAGAACCGTCAAAAGAGTGACGAGAGGTAAAGACTGGGTCTTGGAGACATTAAACGTAAGAAAATCTTATGTATTAAACTGAGATATCCAGTCCAAATCTGAATTTATTGAGAAAACTTTGTGAAGAAGAGAGGCAGATCGAGTGAGAGAAGAGGGAACAGAATTGAAGGATGTGGATGAATGCAGTGTTGACTCATTAGTGTATGAGTGCACTGCATTATTTATGGAGGAGAAGAAATTGTTACGGACAGGACAAAACCTTGAGGGACACCGCTGTCAATGGAAAAAATGGGTGAGGCTGATCCATCAACAAGCACAGAGATAGATCGACCAGAAAGGAAGCTAGATATGAGGAGCAAAGTGAGGGAGGGAATCCAAAAGTAAAGGGGAGCTTAGAGATGAGACCCCCAATACGACACTGTCAGAAGCCTTAGATATGTCGAGGGCAACTACGCGTGAATCCTCAAAATCTTTTTTATGGATTGTGACGCAAACATTAGTAAGATAGGAAAGAAAATCACCAATGGATTTCGCCTAACGGAAGACATGATGGTGATCAGAGAGAAGACTGTGAGTTTCGAGGTGTTTAAGGGTACTGGAGTTGCGAACGAATTCAAAGACTTTGGAAATGGTAGAAGTCAAAGCAATAGGACAAAAGTTAGAGGGGGCTGAATGGTCACCTGTCTTAGGGATGGGATATATCAATGTATGTTTATAACGAAAAGAATAAATGTTTTGTTTTTTAATAGCAACGGAACAGACGCTTAAGCACAGGTGTAAGTTGAGAGGCACACTCTCTCAATTCACGGGATGGATGCCATTAGGACCATAAGTTTTTCTTGTGTCCAGAGAAAAAAGCGCTTTTCGGACAGTCCGAAAAGGGATTGCGGGAAGAGGCATAGGATTAATAAGAGGAGCATTAGGAGTGAAGGAACATTAAAGTCATCCAGGGCGGAGTTAGAGAAGAAACGGAAAAAAAAAGAGAATTGCTTTGTGTACAGAAAAGAGAGCTATAGTGCCGTCAGAGCGGAAAGGTGAAAGGAAGATAGAGCAAAAGAAGTTGTTAGAGATACCCTTAGTTAAAGATCTTCCCATATACTTTCCATATACCAAATATTTCTGTCGAAATTTTTTCTCTTTCTTGGTGTGACCTTGGCTGAATGTTGGATTCAGTGATTCAAAATCATTCAGTTTAGATATTTTACTTCTTTTTTGTCTATAGAGCAGAGAGAAAAGGTAATTAGCAAGTGGCCAAGAAGATATTTCAAAATTCATTATCATACCCATTATATGCCACTCACGGTGCTCATCATATTTATGTGTCAGCGACATCTGGTACATTGCAACGTATTGAATAAGATATGAATTAATTTGAGAACACTTTTCTCTCGAAGTGCTTGAAAACAAGGGAAAGTGTGATGACATGGAAATTACATAGGAACGTGTAGACATTAAACATTTCACTCTATTTACCTCTTCTGGATTATTTGGAAAAGGAGGACTAATCCGTCCCTTTGTGGAGGGAAATTAATGATATATATGTGTTCTGTCTCACATGAACATGGTTATCATGGACATAATATTCGTATTCACCGATCATTTTATTTAAGTACACATTTAGTTGCGCTTCAAATTCATTGCTAGTCTTCGGTGTAACAGTATGTGACAGGAGTTTATTCCAGTGCTCTATAACTCCTGTTGCCAGGAAAGTGCGATTACGTTGATATTAAATTATCTTTGACGTCATTCTTGGATTTGTAAAAGGCGTATCTCTATGAAATGCGAAAAAATTATATTATTGATATCATCTAGCATTTTGAAAAGTATGTGATATATTGCATTTTTTTTCTTTTAGAATATGATTAAGTAATCGGTCATTTTTCATAAATCATACCTACAAATTATTAAAATTGGTTTATTGATCCATTGATCTATTTTTTTCATATTTTATAGAGTTGATGACTAGAACCAAAGAATACATATAAATGTTGTCTGACTAGTGCTTCGTATAAAGAAGGCATTATGTTTTGTTCTGTATGGTTTATGTCTCTTCTTATAAAGCATGATATTACAAATGTGCATTACAATGAATACAGGAAAGGAATAATGGAAATGAAGAAACCTGTTTTGTAATTAAGACACAGACACTGAAGTGACAATCAAAGATATTTCCAAAATGAATGAAAAATTGGAATAGAATTTCCTTTAGAATACTGTTGTTACAGGTACACGGCGTGGTAAAGGTACAGCTGCAATACAACCCAGATTCAGGCATGTAGGTGCTGGTGGGTCCTGCGTCCTTATTTCTTGTTTTGATCACTCCTGTGTGCCCCGGGGTGAGTACTAGAAGTACTTAACTGACCCATGTACTCTGTGGTAAGCGCCACCATAACCATCTTCTTACTGAATTTAGATCTCAATCCTTGAGTGGTGTGTTCGTTTTCTGACTAATCTGTCATATAATGTATATTCCTGTTTCACTGGAAATGGGAATGTCCAGAGGCATAGTGCTGGTAGATGGCCATAGATAGTGGTCATATTGGTGAATGTTCCTCATATCTGTACAGATGACTGACAACAGGTATGAATTCTCAGAGCCATAGTGTCAATAAATGGACAGACTGCAGTTACAATTAGGCTTCCTGAATATAGACAAACAAAAGAACCAGGTTTCCGCCATTCATTATTGTAGATGAATCATGTAACATTTGATATTGCTTCTTATGTAGTTTTGTCAAGTGACATCATGAGCGGATGTTTAAATTGTGTAGCCAGTGTATTGCGGTAATATCTCGAGTATACATTTCTAATAAGAGTCATAACAAACACCTGTAATATTTATTTTACAAAAATATCTTCTCAAAACTTCATGATCATATAGGTGATTCGAATACCATTTTCTTTATTACACTAATAATGCGTGTGGAGAGAGTTTCATCTTCATTTGTTTCAGTGAATGATAGGTGATAACAGTAGACTAGTGGTGAAATTTGATCAGGTATGCTGTGATGATCAAGCAATCTCGAGAATGTGCCGAAAAATAACAAAGATTGATAGGCATTGGTCAAGTGGACATGTGATCAATAAAAGGGTCAAGGGGTCAAAATGAAATTGTGTTAATGCAGTATTCTTGTTTTGATCAGTTCAGGACAAAGTAGAACACTAGAATACAGATAAACATAAAGAAATTACACCAGACACTTAATTATCGGGATGTTTGTTTGTCGTTATGTTATGAGACAAAATTATCAGTACTTCCGGGTTCCAATGATTTCATTCCACGTAACTATGACAGACCTTGAACTTGTACGTCAGTATCTTACAAACGTCCTCTTCTTCTATGATATAGGATCTGGAATAAACTGTATGTGTCTGTGGTACATCGGAATGAAACATTCCATTAAAGACTCATACCATGGCTCTGCTTTCTTAATTGGAGTCATTACTTTTTGCAGTAACGGACGAACTGACTGGATTATAATTCTCTTGCTCAGAAAGTTAAAATTCTGTAGATATTCTTTAGCTCTTTTCAGTAGTATTTGATTTAGATTTTCTTTGTGTTCAGATACATTGTATCATTATGCAAATCAACATAATGTTCTTATTCAAGTTGTTTATGTCTTTCCTTGAGCTTTTTGTGTGATATTTTCTTGTCTGACCCTTTTCTTCGTTTCAGTGATCAATCATGCTGGTTTGAATTTAGAAAATGATCATCTGCTAGGACTTGGCATATATGTTTTCGCTACAACTCTGAGAGTCGTAATTAAACTTTTTCATTTGCAGATACATCGTAGCTCATCCAGTCAAGATTAATGGAGATCATTAGAATATGTCTACGATTAAGTAGAGTTTACTGCTGTTGTCCTGACCAATATCACAAACAGTATTAAAAGCTACCGCAAAAGTAATTAGTCAGTTATCACTTGTAGTAAACTCTTCTATAGCCACTTGGTCAGCAACAACATTCGCTCTTCTTAGGTAGTTTTAGTTCTAACAAACTGGAGTTACGGGTAAATTTCGGAATGACTTATATTACATCTTTTCCATCGACATTTGGGTAAAGTCCATCACGTACTGGAAAGTGATCCCCTCCTCCCCTTAGGTAGAGGTGTATTAAGATTTATCATGATCATAATAGGTTCATTACTTCTAATTACTGTTCATGTAGTCTTTTGTTAACCTCTGGTGTCTAGACAGATTACCAGAAACCTACTCTTACATTTTTTTCATATCTTTCCTTTCTCTTTATAATGTCTCGCTTGAATTTTCCCTAATTCCATTACAACACCTCCTAAATTGTTAGCGCTCTCAATCTTTAACAAAGTATGCGTTGGCATCACACAATCGTGAAGAAAAATCTGTCTCCGTAAAACCTAACCAATATTCAAATACTCTAGTGGTTCTCTCATGTTCTTCTCGTGCAAATGTATTTCACTAGGAAAATCTGTTTCATAGCCTACACACATTTATCTACGAGATATTCCACTTATTAACTGAAAACTGATGATCTAAGTACCTCATGTGTATCAGTTACTTTTTTTTCAGTGTATCTGATGCGACAGTGGAGAACTGTCAGGATGATGACAGTATTAATTAACAATGACTGATGTGATCGGTAATGGAGAGATATCTATGTTTACAATGAATATTGGACTTAACGTCAAATGTAAGAGGCAGTATAAATGACGACTATTCTATAAAATTCTATGTATCATGAGAGTAACAGTTAAATTGATAGAAGTTTCACATCTCCTGTGTGAATCGTGTTAGCAAAAGTAGCTTCATAGTATATGGATGCCATAATTCCAGATGGAGATCCAGAGTCTGTCAGTATTCTGGGACGTCGACCAAGATGATGACCGGACTGTGGCCGAGCTGCTTGGCTCCACGCCACACGTAGACTGGGCTAAACCTTTCTTCTTCCACGGTGTTCCCATGCATCTACTGCAGAAGGCGAGTGTCTATTTCAGCTGGTCAGTCTTTATATGCCCATTTCTCCCTCTCTTTGTTATGGCTAATCTTTTAGTCATTAAGTGTGATATATTCTCCATGTTTTAAGTGATATTTTCTTTTACCAGTATGAAATTTTTTGCTGAACATCGAAATCAATGCTTTACACTCATCCGACTTCATGTTGCTTCTGGTATCACAAATAGATTCCCAAAGCTTTAAGTCCTCTGTCCAGTTCAGATGTTAGGATGAACACGTCATTTACTATAAAGATGTATATATGCTATGTATCAACCACTGACCTGAGAGAGGGACAAGACTTAACTATAGAGAGCAAAACATAAGTTAACCCACGGACATGACAGGTGGAACAAATGTTGAGTAGCGGAGAGCTGGGTAACGGCAGACTGATGGCCAATTCCTTCATGAAGGCTCACCTGTACACCATCACAGCCTTAGGACTCCCCACCACACCCAGGTACTACTTACTGAGTTGATGATGGAAGAAAGAGTAACGTAGTTTAATAGATCAGTATGGTATTCCAGGAAACCAATTGCATGTTGTAAAATTCAATCAGAATGATCTTCGACGAGGATGCATCACAATTACTAAACTAAAACAGTCCAATATATTACAAGAACTTCCAACCTCAAAATAGCTCACTTTACCATTGTTCCACACTGAGTACTGAACTGATCACTAATAGTAATAATAATAATAATAATAATAATAATAATAATAATAATTTTTTTTTTTTATTAACCTATGTCGCTGTCTCCCGCGTTAGCGAGGTAGCGCAAGGAAACAGACGAAAGAATGGC
>JAUUEG010124530.1:0-10758 GCA_032361445.1 Panulirus gracilis | reverse complement strand
GCGATTGGTGTGTGTGTGTGTGTGTGTGTGTGTGTGTGTGTGTGTGTGTGTGTGTGTGTGTGTCCTAGTGTTGTCTGATTATATAAAAGAGATAACCCAACAACGGGAGTCTCTCTCTCTCTCTCTCTCTCTCTCTCTCTCTCTCTCTCTGCAGCCACCATGCGGGTGTCACTTCTTCCTCCTGCCTGTTCGCCTCCGTCGGGAGGTGTGAACGGCGCCTTCACAAGGCCATATTGACTTTTTGGCTCGCTGCTTCCAGCGGCCGCAGAAGAAAAGGTAAGAGAAGACAGAAGAAAAAAAAAAACAGGCGAAGGAAGGCAATGTCGGAGGAAGAACATGGGGCGTATTCTCTTCCTCCTTTTCCTCCTCCTCCTCATCCTCTTTCTCCACCTCCTCCTCCTCCTCCTCGAGGGCTAGACACAAGAAGAAAAAGAACTATCTGGAGGATGGTGCTGCCTGCACGCGAGCCGCCGCCAGCCAGCCACCCACCACCTCCTCCGCCTCCTGTTCTTCCCTCCCTCCGCCGTGGCAACTAATCCAAGGTTTTTGGGCCGAGTTGACTTATCTCGCCCCGCCTTCCGGGCAAGAACAGTGTCTGCCTTGGACGGTAAATTCCCCGCCTGAGATTGCTTATCCCTCTAAATTCCGCTATGGTATTCGGCTCTACATTGCAGCCTGACCTTGGTTTTGAAGTTTGCCTTCTGTTGCTACTTTAAGAACAAAGAAAAAAGTGTAGTTTCTTTCTTTATATTAACAAGAAGTCCTTTGTTTTCGTATGTGAACTCGACGATTTTTTACTTTCACACCTATTAAAAGTTGTAGAAACTCTACATCATGCTTGAGGCTAACGACTATCAAATTAATCGGATTTTTTGAATAGTTATTCGTAAGAATCTGAAGTACACCACACAGTGAATAGCAGCAAGTGATAAAGATCAAATTGTAGGTGTCATGGATAGGAGCATCGACTACAAAGCATTGGAATCAGTTCTGACTCCTTCTAACGCTGATAAGACCACATTTTGAATGTGCAGTCCAAATTTTGGTCCCCCAAACTACACAAAGGGTGCAGAAAAACTAGAACAAGTGTAAACATATCCGAAAAAAAGATGATTCCAGCTCTGAAAGATCTGCCATGGAAATAGAAGCAAAAAAGATCGAATATCTTTTATGCTAAGAAGCATAGAATTCTCCCTGAACCTATCAGTATTTTTGAAATACGTTCGGCAACGGACATCACAAGGATGTGTTTGAGATAGAAAATGATACACTAACTAAAGCGAATGGAATAAAACCTAAAGCTAGCTATGTGATTACAACGTAGGAAAACGTATCTTCGCAAGTAGATGGGGTAGACATTAAAGCAGGTTACCGTGTTAAATGTTGCTAATGCAAAAATCATAGGTTCTTCCAAAAATCAGTTAGACAAATTTTTTTTCATCAGTTGTGGCACCTAAAGAAAATGAGTTAAAGACTATACGTATACATTAATTCCTTTTCCTCATAACATACACTAATCTTCTCGTAACGTACACTACTGTTAGCACAGAAGAGATTGGGGAGTGTGGTAAGATTTTCGTAGCAGGATTTTCGCTTTCGTTCTATCCTGTCAACTTCTATGCAGGCTTACTTCGTAGAGACTTGGGTTTTCCTTCCATTCTTTTTCCTGCTGGTTACTGTTGCCGGACGTCGCGGCGGATGGGAAGAAAGCCTTCATATTGTTCTACCCTCACCTCATCCACTTACATCATGAATAGTATTTCATAAACAGATAACTTGGATACGGGCCAGTGGCCCTTCTCTTGTGATACTGGCATCATCCACGGACAGATTCAGATTGTTTGAGTCCTGTCCTTCCAGCACAGTAAGTCATGTGTCTGTCTGTCTGTCTGTCTGTCTGTCTATCTGTGCCCGTGTCTGTGTGTCTGTGTGTGTATGTGTCCACAAGGATGTCCAACGGCCTCTGTATTGACTTCCCCTACCTTGTGTCCCACAGTGGCACACCACACGAACCGTGCTGAGGTGCGTTGGTTTCAGTTCCTCAACACCTCCAGCAGTAGAGGTAACAAGCTGTATTATATAAGACGTGGGAGATTTCCTTGCAAGGGGTGCGTTTTAGCAGGAGACGAGAGCTGCTGGGGAGAGGCTGGACGAAATCTTGAGCAATATGGATGCAGCTGGATTATGTTACTAATGATAAGTTTTGGTAACTGAAACGGGAGGGGGGATGGAGAGACTGTGTGGCAGGGAAAATCACAAAGGAAAACTTTAAAGATTGTCATACAAGGTTGAATATTAATGATACAACCAGTCAAGAGTTCAGTCAGGTAGTTACAGTATTAGTGACGGATCAGAAGACTACCTATTGGACGGGAGAAGATGACGGAAGCTGACAAATGGAAGAGTTAATATTTTTCTTTTCTAAGGAGAGGGAACCCATTTTCTCTTGATATCACTCTGGAGTCATGTAAGAAGACGAGAGGTCTTCCTGATGGAGTCATGTAAGAAAGCGTCCGGAGACGAGAGGTCTTCCTGATGTAGGTTGAGAAAGAACTTCAGCAGTGGCGTCGACTTATCATAAGTTTCAGTCAGTGGCATACTCACCTCCTCAGGTATGGCTCAGATCCACATCGTTCTCTACATCGGCAGCGAGACTCTCTTCTCGAAGGGAAATAGCATAGTCAGGCCCTTGAGAAAGCGTATCCACTTATTGTACCATGAGTTGATGTGACATGTATCGAGGATGTAAGTCTACCTTTAGCATGGTTTTTGTGTGACTGTTAATGTTATTCTTATCAGGAATGAGAATAGATTAGATTGCTTTGAAATCATAATTTTCATCTAATGTTCTTAAAACACCGTAAAGTCAAATTACTGGTTACATGTCACATCACTTTTTTATTTTCTAACCATAATATCGCTTACAGAGACCTTGATTTTTCTTATTACTTTAACAGTACAAGACTTCGCCGTAAGCCAGGTTTACGTTCTTAATGTCTACCATAGCAGAAGGCTTTCATATATTCAGACCAAAAAGATCATCGTCATGGGGTTATCAACACAGCGTGAAAGATGGAAACGCATGGACGCGGGAGATTTATGATCACCCATGACTTAAGAAAAAGAATAAGATCATCAAAGTTTGGTTGTTGGGCAAAGAAGTGGTGAGGAAAGCGTGTTGCGTAAACAGACTGAAAAACAGGAGCTACAAGGTCTTGTGTGTGTGTGTGTGTGTGTGGGTGTGTGTGGTGTGTGTGTGTGAAGCCTCGCGTGAGGCATTACCAGCTTCTTGCACCGATTTTTCGTAGACTCACTCGTCGAGGGCTAATGAGGGCAAGTACTTGTCTACCCGAGGTTGTTATAAGCGTGGCGCTGATTGGTCCGCGGAATATTGGACGTCAGTGTTGTTTGTCAGCGCGTGGTTCATTGGCCAGTCTTCTCTTGCTCTTTTTTGGTGTTGTTTTTCAAGGCGTCCTTATCCAGTCGGTGTTATATTTCTTCTTCTTTCGTGTTGTGTGTAAGAGCGTCCCTGATTTGTTAACCGTGTACTCGCTCTCGACGTTGTATGTCAGGGAGTCATTGATTGGCCAGCAGTATGCTGTCTTTACCAGTCTTTTCACAAGAGCGTCGCTGATTGGTGAGTCTCTCAGTGTTGTTTGTAAGGGAGTGGTTGATAAGTGGATTATGTTATGGCTCGCAATGATGCCAAACCGCTTAGTTATAGAAGAAATTAACGCAGTTCACCCTGAAAAGATAATAGATATAGTATGATATCGATAAGATAAGATGTCGCAAGAGATCTATTCAGAATTGAAAAATATCAGCCTACGCCTACCACATCGGAATTAGATTTTCCTGACCTTAGGGGCGATTGTGCAGAGGGAAAGATTACTTGGTCGTGTGAAGGAGGGAGTTGATAAGGGAGTAAAAATTGATAATGGAAGACCTAATGGTCTATGAGAAGATTATTTGGTGAAGGACAGTGTTGGGCTTACGTGTGTGACGTAATGAGGAGGCAAAGTAAGAGGGTCTGAATCCAAGAAGTGTCGGTGTTTCCCAGCTGGTGTAGGGTCACCTGTGGTGATGGAGTGTAGAACAGATTCTCCAAGCTGTTGCATCGTTGCTGTTGATCAAACAGGCACCACTGTTTCTCTGTTTATTAAGACGCTTGACATTTGCGCTGGTAAAAGCATTCAAGACTAAATCAAGTGTACTTAAAGTGATAGATACCGCAGAGGTGTGAAACATGGAGATCGAAATGTTGAATCACCAATTAAGGTTTCGTGTGTAGATTAATAACCATCACCTTTCAACTTGATAGGAAAGAAATGTTCTTGGATAATGTTGATTTAGGAATAGGTAAAGAAGGCAAGACTGATGATATTGTTATTGGTCAGAACCCCAGATAAGCGATGGTAGTATGGCGTAACTAATGACCTAACCCTTTGGTTTCAAGTCGAAGTCCAGGACATCACACCCACGGGTCATACGGTCATAGGTATGGGAGTGAACCATGAGGAGGAATACTTCTGTATTGGATAATGACCTTCATCGCAGCCAGACGTCAGAGTCAGGCTGTGGTGTACGAGCCTTACACACCTGATATCCATATTTACAACATTCATTTTCTGATTTTACATTGGTCACTGTCCATTAAGCGTGAGCTATGGCTGAGCAGACACATTCCGCTGGAAATATCTATTGGAACGGATAGATTCATGATACAAGTTTGTCAGTAAGAAGATAAAGCGTTTTGCATAGCTGCGTAAATTTGCTTTTTATTGGTGTGTAGCTGTTATATCTTGATTCGTGTTGCAAATGGATGTCTGAATTACATCAAGATAACGGGATATAAGTGACGAAGGTTTTTAAGCCCATGAGGCTGTGGCATCGTTGCGCCTATGAAACCCTCGTTCTTGAAAAAAAAAAAAAGATATGGCTTATAGCTTAATAAAGATATAGCTATATAGCTTAATTCGTCCTATAGTTTACGACAGATTATGTGTAAAATTCGATTAACATAGACAGGATTATGGATTCAGAGGATAACATAAAAGCATTAGAAGGAATAAGACAAGTAGAAAAGTCGAAATGAAGCTTATGAAAGTATGAATGAAAAGACTATATTCTTGCCCCTGATGACCTGGTCTTTAAGCCCCTGATGACCTGGTCTTTAAGCCCCTGATGACCTGGTCTTTAAGCCCCTGGTGACCTGGTTGGCGGTAGTGATACCTGCAGGGCGTGTGACCAGTGATCTCCTAGCCTCCTGGGGTTATCCTGTGTTCTTATACAGTGTAAATAATCACGTTAACAATGCTCGCAACTATGATGGCACTTTCAATTAGCCGCGTCAGTCAGTAATCCAGAGGTTTTATGCCGTGTTCACAGTGATCATGACGGTAATCTGACGAAGTGCAAGTTCTGCAGCCACTTCTTTGTCTTATGTGAGGTTGATGAGAGACGTCTCTTTGAACTATAGAAGCTCCTGTTTCTTTCAGCTATTGGTCGTCCGTCCCCTGAGATTAATGTGATCCAGATCTGTACGAACACAAGCACGACCTTAGTTCGTTAATGATGTGACGTTAGTTGACGTTGTGGCTTGGGGTATTTCTATACCCCAGTGTCGTATTCTGTTCTAATTGAGTCTACTGTGGATGGAGTACATGCATCCTTATTCGCTATTCCTAACTTACCCTCATCTGTAGCGCAGTATAACGAATAACTTACCCTCATTTTTTTTAGTAAAGGTTAACGAATATCATCGTTTATTACACTGATGCATCTCTCTGCTGTATGGTTACGCATTCTGCACACCAAATTGAACTGCCTAATGAGGTGAAACCTGCGTCCCCAATTAGTCTCCTGCCCTCAGAGACCAAACGGTTACATTACGTAGGGGAGCAGCAGTCTTTCTCCTGATGCCATTATCTGAAATACCTTCCCTCTCCAACTCTCTCTCTTTTCTTCCATCTCCAACTCTCTCTCTCTCTCTTTTCTCCTTCGCAAGTTCTCTCTTCCTCTTCCATCTCTGTTGCTTCTTCTTGTACATCTTCAAGGGGCACCGCGGGATAGAAACCAGGGGGCGTCGTGATGATGATATTAAGTATATCTGTTCCATCAAGTGTCGAGGTGCGGACGTGTCTCCACGCCAGTAGCACGGATCGTGCCGGCTCAAAGGGAGAGATTACAAGAACGTTTGGCTCCTCTTCCCTGGACTAAGGAGCAAAACATTGCCAGATCCTCGTAAGCAGATCGCATCTGAACAGCTAGGGAGGGAAATAAGTTCCGTATTGACATGAGTATAATGCAAGGATGTCGTGTTTTTGTACGGGTATCATAACGTAATGGCCGCTGCAACAGGAAAGGGAATTACTGACACGTATATATTTGTGTTTGTAGATGTTTTTCTAAACACCTGACCCTTACTTTTCTTTTCCAGCCTCGTGGAAGTGTTCAGCGGATGAGGTAGGCCAGTTCTTGCCCCAATACCTCTATCGAGGTTCATCTGACGGCTGAGAAACAAATCACTAAGTCCCGAAGGAAGAGAAGACCTGAGACTCCCAGGTAAGCGAAAGGTAGTGAGTGTGTGGACGTCGCATGAGTTCAGGAATGCATGACTCTAGTCTCCACCTTAGATGTTCTCTAAGGAATAACAGGTTTGATCTGAATCGAATCAATTGTCTCAGAGTGTTAAATGGAGGTAAGAACATTTACTACAGGGAAGCTGTAGAGACACGGGGCCATGGTGTCTAAATAGTATTTTCCTGAGCATTATGGCATGGTTCTTCTTGGTTGAGGGAATGAATAGTGAGAAAAAGAAGTAGAAATTACTCATGCCTTCGCAGGTGTTGTGTTAGAGTTATCATATTACATGAAACCAAGACATAAATGATATTTATGTTGCTAAAGTTTTGCCCTGATTGTCATTAATTTTTTTTCTTTTGAAAGAGGACGATACAATAAGATATTGTTAGATATTTGAAAGAGGACGATATAATAAGATGTAATATGATTATCAGCGGTACTTTTCACTCCCGTTGCAGTATCGTGTAGACCCCATTGGCTATAATTTCGTCTTTGTCCGACTTTCACAATGCCGTCCGTACTTGCAGTGAGACCGTGTATGGCTGTAGAACACCTTAAACACCTGTTGTTTGTTAATTTTCTATAATGGTTGTTATATACTGGCGCTGACGGCCGTAATTGCCCTGGCAGTATAATTATAAGCCTAACTCTTGACTCCCTCCTCCTCCTCTACGCTAAAGTCTTAAGAAAACGAGCGCCCAATTATAGGAACCCCACCAAGACAAGGGAATGATTTCTGTCCCACTGAATTATGTACACGGGCATCCCATTACGCTTGAATTTTTCAGGTGTTCTCAGCGCGTGCCGTGTGTGTGTGTGTGTGTGTGGCTGGTATGCTAGACGCTTCCACACACTCGAGAACGAAAGAAACTAGAGTACTGAAGCATCGTATACCACGTTATTGCCTTGATATGACTCACGAACTGGTGCTTGGCGTTTCATAACAACGACGTTAAAAGACAAAGTCCTCTTGATTATGTAAACAAAACTTTCATCAGTGATTTCTACTCTCTTGACTATCATTTGGCCACAGTAGGGTACAGTAATGGTATGGGATTTACGTCTGATCTCGTACACAAACCGTCTTTAATAAGCAAGTGGCCCCTAGCGTCGTCCCGTCGTCTGCTATAGTTTCTATCTAGGGTACGTCCTGTTTGTGGTGCTTTGTATACAACTCCGCGTTGCTTGTGCTGGAATGCACTCGTGCGTGTTTCCGTAGGTGTATACGTACGCGTTTGTGTGCTTAGTGATTTCCTTTTACAAGGTTCATCGTAGTGGTAGTACAGAGAAGTGACAGAGGGGTCAGACTGTCGGCAGAGAGAGAGAGAGAGAGAGAGAGAGAGAGAGAGAGAGAGAGAGAGAGAGCGAGCTGCAACGCTTTGACAAAGTTGACGGATGAATGATGAGCTGAAGTTTTCGCTCACTCCTCCAGTCAGGTCAGCACCCCATTGAGGTCAGCCCGCCGCTGAGGTCAGTTCACTTACCCCTTCGAGCGCGATGACACGACCCATGGGCATCATGACTTGATCTTCGACCTGATCGTTAACAGTAGGGTCAATGATCGTTAGGCCACAGTAGCCTAGAACGCACCATCAGGGTAGCTTGTTTTAGTTGTGTGTGTGTCAATGCGTTACATTTCTTTTTTTTTTTCTTTTGCAGAATTTTTCGCTTCGTAGCAATTATATTGAGAGGTGAAATATTGGATGAAAATATTATTTTTTTTTTCATCGGCTTTACCAAAATTCATTCGTATAAATATATTAGTTAATTTTTCTAAATTGTTGTTTTGCTGAACTTTTTACTGTATCGGCACCAGGCATACATATACATACTCGTAGGAGTACAAGGCCTATGCATACTGTGTCAGATGCCTTCTGTACCAGTACTAGGCCTATGTATACTTTACCAGTATCTGGCATACATACAATGTACCAATACAAGGCTATGGATACTCACCAGTTCTTGGCCTACATATGTACTGTACCAATCCCAGGTTTTCAGTACTGTACTATTGCTAAGTCTATGTATACTGTACTACTATTAAGCCTATATACAATGTACTAGTCCTTAGGCTGTACCAGTGTCAGGCATGTATACTATAACTGTATCAAGCCAATAAAAAATGCATGAATACAAGGCCTCTACTTCCTACGCCGGTACTAGGCCTATATATACTGTATTAGTATGAAGTCTGTACTTGATGTAACAACCAGGCCTATGTATACTGTATCAGTACCAGGCCTGTCTACGCTGTGCCGGTATCAGGCCTCTATACTTCATCTGGATGAGACCCATGTATACTGCTCCAGTACCTGGCCTATGTATATTGCTCCAGTACCTGGCCTATGCATATTGCTCCAGTACCTGGCCTATGCATACTGCTCACCTGGCCTATTCGCCAATCATGTCCTTGTGGTGTGTCTCTCGCTGACGTCGGTAGCGCACTGACCTGTCTGACGCCCAACAGCTCACTGGCCGAGGAGCGCTTAATCCATCGTCGAAGAAAGGCGCGAGTATCCTGTAGAAGTTGATACAGAAATCGGATTCCACAAGAATCAGGTTTTTCGGATTCCATCTCTGGAATGACATTTTGTGCTCGTCGTATGCTTGAAAGTTTTTCACTTAGTGAACACTACGTTCAAAGTATATGTTTGATAAAGTTTTTGTAGTTCATGAAAAGAATCGAACTCTGAACCAACACCAGGCGTAAGACTTGTAGCCCATGGGCCATAGACAACAAACAGACATCAAGGTGTCGACAGTGTTCAAGAAATGGTTAGTTCTGGACCTAAGCTGCCATCAGGACGCCTGGCACGGGAGGAGGAAGCTCCCTGTGTCTGCGTCAGGCCAAACTGAAGCCACCAACACCATCAGGCTGAAGAAACTCGTCTACAAAGGTAAATGATATTCATGTTCAGTGTCGTGTATTGTAGTATTTCAGTAGTTAATGATGTGTTTTCATGTGTTCTTGTTTTTGGTATGTATAGGGATGATAGGTTTTGATAGAGGGGAGGGAAGATAGGTTTTGATATGGGGGAGGGATAAAAGGTTTTGATGTGGGGGAGGGATGAGAGGTTTTAATGGGGCAGGGACTCTGCTACAATCAGTCCATTTTCTTACGATTTTGGTTTCCATATGTGCGGCAATTGCGTTCCGTGGGTACTTGCAAAGAACGATCCGTGCCGTGGAAGTAGCATCTCATTATGTGAAACCCGTGTTTAACGAAGGTGTTCGGTACGTTATCAAACATGAACTCAAGTGTCGTTTAACGTGGAGAACGTTTCAAAAAGAGAGAAGCGACAGACGCACTCATTTTGCAGGTTTTTGTTTCATATATTACCATCAGGTGTCCTTAGGGTAAATGTGGTAGACACGTTCATTTTGCAATTTTTTTTTTGTTGGAGAGGAAATGTTTTATAAAAGGTCTTAGGTACATATAACAATTGAATAATGAATCTTCTTTTAAAACATTGTGGAAGATAAAGGATTTGATCTGAGACCTTTTACACTGTTAGTATCAGATTTCATCTCTTTCTAAAGACTTTTAGGTAGTCGTACGGGTCATCTTAGCTTTACCCCTTCTCCCTATTTTCGTAAAGGAGTTGTCGTCTTCTAAATCAGACACAGTTTAGTTGCGACTTAGGCTGAATTGCCTTACACATCTTTTATACATATCTAATTATCGGGACAGTTTATGAAAAGGAGAAAAAAATTGATTAAAATCACCAATAAGGGAGAAACTTTAAGGGTGATAACTCAAGAAAACCGACTCGTTCCCCTATTTTTGTTTCTTATATCTGACCCACACGAAAGCAAAATGCCCGACAGTTTACTTAAAGGCTTTATCCTGATCACCATCTGGGACATAAGTTCCCCCAAAACTACCCCGGCCTAATCTCCTTACCTTACTGACTCTATTCCCATTAACCAACTCGAGAGCCTGGTCTCTACCGGCAGACTCAGACCACCTGCCACAAGTGGTCATTTGCCAGGTATAATGACTCAACTTTACCTATATGCATAACCAGGCTGGGCCTCCAAAAGGCCCCCCCGCACGACCTACTTAAGACAAACTTGCCATGAGCGGCGCCTGACGACCGCAAGACACTGTTTGCTCGCGAGCCATTCCCAAGATAACTGAAAGGTCGTATCTTTCGAGAGCGACTGTTAATC